>CAJDYZ010013603.1:50743-61636 GCA_903986555.1 Heterotrigona itama | reverse complement strand
TATATATATATATATATATATATATATATATAGATCTGTATTCTATCTGTGATAATATTTATATGAATATTTTTGCTCGTTCGCTTCAATTATACAATGATGCATTCATTGTAAAATATAATATTAATATATTATTCTTACACTTAGTATTAATGAATTGAATTAGTATTAATCTATTTTGCTTTATATTTCAATTACATTCGTATTCATTTGTTTGATTATAAAATACTATCATCTAGGAGATATTTCCTAAAATGCAATATCATGTCAAATTACATTGATACATTACGTTTCTCAAATTCAAATGAAATTTGTGACAACTGTCGCGATGCCTTCCTTGAAATGCATTAAAGCTTCGTACAGCGAACAGAAAATAGAAAATTCGAAGAGAAACGGCTTGCGTCACGCTATTTTCAGCCCTCAAACCAAAGAACTTTTCAAAAGTTATTACATTGGTGAATGGGAGAACGATGTGAAAAAAGGCAGAGGTAAAGAAGTGGACAGGTACTTTTTTTAAATTACTATATTAAAGTAACTACCGCAAGTATCTTCGAGTAAAGGCATGTCTTATTTGAGATATAATTTTCTTTTGATATTTTTAACATGGTTGCAATTTTGCAGAAATGGCTGGATGTACGATGGTAGCTGGTTGAATGGTAAAAAACACGGTTGCGGTATTTTGAGCAAAATTTCAAAAGAAGACCATACTATTCGTCGATATTATATTGGGCAATGGGTGGCTGGGAAAAAACAGGGATTCGGACATAACTGGTTCAAAGATGGTTCTTATTATGAAGGCGATTTTTGTCGAAATAAACGGCATGGTTATGGTCGTATGTGGCATTGTAATGGAGATTATTACGAAGGCGCTTGGAAGGACGATCTTTACCATGGCACGGGATTATTCGTCAAAGGTTTTTGTATTTACCATCATCTCTTTTTCTTTTACCTTTATGGGTGGCCTTATTAATATCTCTTATTAACAAATAAGAAGTAATTTATTGTTATTTATCAATGCAATTAAAAGTGAATGGAATATTTAATGTAACTTTTACAGATAATGGCAACAAATACGAGGGTCAGTTCGTCAAGGGCAAGAAAGAAGGTTACGGCACATATTATCACATAGTTACGGGTCAAGAGCAGCGTGGTTTCTGGACAAACGATTGGTTTATAAATGGAACTATATCGGATGCAGATTTTCGACAACGTGCAACTCATCCAACGTTATATCCTATTCCGGAAGTACATAACAATTATGAGCAAATCATCGAAAAATTTTTATTCAGCTTGTAACAATTCTTACTTGGTCCATAGATGGAAGTGATAACGCGGATTAATGATTCTCAAAACACTTCCGAAATTATGGAGGATGACCGAAAGTCGGAATTCGTTTTCACTGAAGCTATTTGTGAAAGAGCACCAAAGCGTATAATTGGGAATATATGCGTGTCCATAAACACGTGTTGTTCTTGTTTAAATTCTATTTTATAAACATATATTCTTATTTTTCAGAATAACACGTAATACAGAATGAATCGCTGTTGTTTGTATAATTTATTATAGCAAAAGTACTTCAACTTTGGATATATCTCTTTCTATCAACATATGTATACCCGTATAAACTATTTTGTTCGCAATAAAAGTTATATATAATAATTTAATTGCCACTTTTTTAGTGACGGCAGTAACTGTGACCAAGTGTAAATATAGACATAGACAATGAGACAGGAAATTATGTTGTCTCCGCGTAGAAGAACTTGAATATAGGACATATTACGTGAGAACGAAACAAATGAACGAAATAAAAAGAACTAAGAATAATACCGCTTGACAGGCATGTTTTTAAACATGATAATAAGTACATTCAATGGAAGCTAGTCACGCATTGTCAAAGGAAAATATAAACCTTCATTTCTGACTGTTGCTTTTTTAAGTTACAACTAAGCATATATTACACAATAAATATTACCGCTTACCACATTGCTTTTTATAAGTTAAGTCGCTACATGGAAAAGGAATGTTTCACGTTCATACATACAGACTATTTTTCATCAACGTTATAAATTCATTGCGATATGGATAAATATGTGAATCGATATCATGTATCACTTTGCCTATTGAAAGATCTTATAGGCGAATCAATTTTGAGAAATTTTACATACAGGACAGTTACTTTTTTTGGTATTTTCGATACAGTTTTTTAAATTAGTTTTTTTTTAAATTTTTAATTAAGTCGTTTTGATTTCTCCTTTGAATTGTTTTAATATGTACAATTACAGCCTGAACAGACAATCAGAGATTCACTGTCCTTCACTGAGGAAGTTATCACATTTTAAAAGTAACACAAATCATGGATTATGATTTATTCAGACCACGTGCGTCACATCAGAAATGTGTAGTAAATTCACACCATTTCTACCTTCAACATCGGTGGACTCTATTTGTTCCTTAAGTAACTCTAGTTCTCTTATACCGGACACTGTGATTTCGTATTTGTGGGCCACCAAACTCCAATAGAAATGTATCGCAAATGCGAGAAAGATTATTAGTACCGGTATCAAGACGATACAGGCGGACCAAGCAGCCACTTTCGAAAAGTCATAGAACTTCACCCAACAAAGTATTGCGATTTCCAATAAAAATAATAAAAGTCCTAGCAGAGTGGAAAATGCCCATGCCACTTCGATGTACCAGTGTAGACGCTCGTGTGGAGATTCGTGTACTAAGCTTATACTATGCAGATTGCACACAGCTTCAATGTTCGGCAAAATACATGTCGATATCATTAAGGCTAGCATGTGAACAGCAACCAGCAATGTAGTACATATGGCGAAGGCGATTAGCATTTCTGAAGGTACTTTTGTATCAGAGTTCAACTGTACTTCTACCATAGCTACCTGCAAAAAAAAAAAATTTATTTATTAATACACACTAACATAAGGTATTTGATAAATGAATTTATAGTTTAAATAATTAAATTAAATTGTTATAATCCACTGTTACGTACAATCGTCATTTTTTAAATAATAATTTTATAATATTTTTATATGGAGAATCGACTCGAGAATCTTTTAAATCTTTGCGAGAAGAGACATTTATCAAAATGTTTAATCGTGTACCATGGCAAAACCGGAAAGTAGAGCGGACGTTTTACTCGATGCTTTAAGTTTCGCTCGGCTGAGTTGCAGTTTTCTCCAAGAGAGATAACCCGGAGTGTGAAGGCCATCTCCCGACTGCGACATCTTCGACTGGTTAACAGAAAAGAAACACAGAGTATAGAGAGAGAGAGAGAGAGAGATCATTGATACAACGTTTTGTGAAAGAATTGAATGGAAGCGATTGGTTGCATAATGTGCTTAATCGAAAACGATACGCTAACTCGGGTATCGCGCGAGCACAGTGACCAATTATGCGATTCAATTGAAACGATTCACTGATTTACATTATCAACAATGCAACGCCGCCGCATTAATCAACAAAAGATAATATTTCAACATATTTATAAATTTCACTAAATAACACGAGAAAAATAATATGACTTGTATGATTATTGGCAAATATATTAACATTGCCAATCCGTTTATTTCTGTTTCGGTAAATTCTTTCCCTCTTCATATCTTTCAGGAAAATCAGAAATAAATGATCGTATGAGAAATGTTTAGAAAGTTGCAAATATAAAAGTTGATTCATTGAAAAGCTCGTGTATATGAATAAATTATTTTTAAATTTGAATCACGATCATGAAACTTATATATGTAAGTATCTTAACTTGAAACTGTGTTGAAATAGTGTTGAACTGTGTTGAAATAGCGAGAGATCAGCAATGGTCGTATCCATTCGGCATTTCAGGATCGTAATACTATCCATATAGCAAAATCATTGTTAAAAATACATCTACGATAATTGCACATCTAGAGGTAATCAGCGTTCGGATAATTGGCGCTCAACTGTACAAGCACGTAAGAAAGAAAGACACGTACCGAAAGTAGATGGCAACGTCGGTGCCAATGGTAGAACTTGCCAAAAGTCCTGTGTAGGACAAAAAAACCAACGGGTGCTGAACCAAACAAATAAGAAGGAAAATTAATGGAAAGCCACTAGGTACAATGCAAGAGAGAGAAGATTCAAGTACTGATAGATTGATGCGGGAAATTTGTTGCAAGCGGCAGTACGATGCAGAAACGAATAAAATGCATCAATTAAGAACGAAAAAATAATAACAGTAATAATACAAGTTTTCAACTTTTATTGGTAATTGGCAACAAGCTTTTTATTTACACAAAATTAGTTTGACGAACAGAAGACCATGAATTTTTATATATTATACAAATGGTTAATTTTTCTAATTACATAAAAGTTAGTAAATTTCTATAAAATTAAATCTTCTTTTATAATTTACCTAAAATAAGTCTACAAAAAGATTTTTTTTACAAATCATTAATTAATATCTCTATCTATGTGTAATATCTTATTATATTGAAATCAGCAGAATAAAAATATGAAATGAGCCAGCCTTGTGCATAGGATATGTGATAAATCATCGATTCGCACATAGTTAGTATACACATGATACTTTGTATGCTAAGCGAACGCGGAGCTGTTTATATACATACATATTTCGTGTATGCCTTGTGTTTTATGTAAGTCGAATTCACGACTGGGAGAATGATTAACGCGAGAATAGTTATCTGGCTGAAATGAATGTTGGACAATAATTATGTTCCTTCGCAATAACATAGAAGCAACTGGTAACTTTAAACAGTTCCGATTGATATTATCGGTATTATTATTGTTATTATCATCTAACTATTTCTCGAGTGTTGATGTAATATTTAATTTCCTGTTTTTCATTATCAGTATCTTCTAGGTAAAACAAGTATTGACGATTTGCTTTGTTTTACGGTCTTCCGACCATAAATCGTCAATGGAATTGAGCCTTGATACAACTTGATATGAAGGGAGTATGATTTATTGAATAAAAGTGAACAACAAACAAATTGATCCCTGTCGTTGGAGTTCAATTGAATGGTAAAGGCTATACAATACGCACATACTCTCGTTTGCAATCATAAAGAATTTTATACTAAGTATCGGATTTAGAAAGACTTTAGAAAGATATTTGGTAATTATAACTTATAAGGTTCTATACACAAAAGATCTATGATTTCTTCTTCTTGTATTTTATTCCTTCTTTTATATAGTTATTTGCAAACACAAACATTCCTAATATCTACAATTTCCAGGATGGTGAGCAATCATTTTCACAATATCATTTGGAAGATAATATTCAACAGGGTTGGTTGCAGTATTAGAGCCGGTTCAGAAAGACCAAGCCATCCGTGCACATGCGGGTGAACGAGAGAGTATCATTGTAACAGACGAGAAAATTAAATGAAAAAAATGGCGAAAATCGTGTATGTAAAGTCGCATACATGATGTGCAATGAGAAACGACGAGCATAATATCTAGCGTGACACCCGGAGAGAGAGATAAAAAGGAAACGAACTGCGAGATCAAAGAGACAAGGGGAGAACTACCGACCTGACAGTCGTGAAACCGCTTATGGAAACAGTGGCCGTCAGCGTTGCGCAGATGTGTACGCGCCACGTGTACGTGGATCGGCAAATGCGAGGAGGGGAGTACCGTTCCGTCCTCCGCGCCAAACACTGAATTGCGTCCAGTGCTTGTCGACCATATGGACATCAGGCTCGATTCTTGCGTAGCTCTGACAAATGCTAAAACAGAAAAGAAGCGTTACATTAGATTTTGCAACGATAATGACTACGGTTATTCGCCAAAGAATATGAAAACCTGAGTTTGTTCCATCTATTAAATAACATAACGAGGCACTCTATTTTATACATTTTACATATTGTGGTTTTGCTTAAATTTCCTACAAATGGAGTTGGAACGTACACAAGAAGAGAACGTACACGAGAAGATAGAATTAGATTTCTTGCCATTTATAATTTCATGAAAATTGTCTCTTCAGATATTCTTCATCTTCTTTTTCGGTAATGAATTACACATTTCAAATACGTTTCATAGACTTTGGAAGGACTGCAAGATGTCTCAACATGAACAGAATGCATAGCATAAGTACATTTACTGAGAAATTGTGTCAACTAAGAATCATCCTTTTGTAACATGTACATACATATATTTTTTGTATAGCATTATGTATGTGAGAACAACCTTAATGCGGTCAATGACATGTTTTTAGAGGGAGAAAGTGAATGCAGAAACCGGTCTTGACTAGATATGACTATTTCTGTGATAACTTGATCGTTTTAATTTCTTGCATTTCTTTCATCCTGTTACATTTCATTACTATACTTGTTTCTTTCGTTCTGTTCATACTTCAATATATTACACGTACACATATATAAAATATTTTGCAGCGAATTCTCTACCATATACGCTTCTAGATGTTTAGTACAGGAATCACAAAAGTATTTAAACAGTGAATTTATCCATTACATTAAGCCGAAATCATGTTAACAATATTGTTAAGCAAATTGTTTTATCTGACATATACAATATGTTCATAGAAGTTTTTTATGATATATATTGAATTTCGTGAATCATTGTATGATAGTATGCAGAGTCGAACAATTAACGCTTTTGAGAAATAAACTACTCGTTTAGTTAGTTTTACGTTTACACAGAAAATGTGGATTTTGAATTCCATCCAATGTATCGTTTTCAACGGGTTGTTAACGGCGATATATCGAATAATGGGGACGCTGCACGCATAACGTTCTCTTTCATTTATTCGCTATTACGCAAACGATACATTTCCCGCAATCTTTTTGTATCAAACGCCACATAAGGGTCCAAGTACTGAGGTAAACGAACGCACATAAAAATAATATTTCTTCAATTCTCTTCAATTTTATTAGTCAAACTGATTCACTAATTGGTATATTTTTGTCTCGATAGGTCATTGTACCAGATGAGATCGTCACAAATACATGAGAGCTAAAAATACGTTGGTACTTAAAAAGATAAATAGCACTCCGAATGGAAATAGAAGTTGAGACTAAAATTATTTGGCAAAAATAAGAAATAACGAAATAGTCACTTATTATATTATAGAATTGTTCATGTAATACATGTGATAAGTAATAGATAAAAAAAATTCTTTTCTTTCAAAATTAAATCTGTTACGAATAGAACCCAGAACAGTGTGACTGTGCACATGAAATGAAGATGTTTTTCAAAAATTTCAAGGTAATTTTTATTTTTTAAATTGCATTTTTATGCGTATCTTTTTATATACCAGAAATAATTTTACTTTAAAGGAAAGAGATGATTTATTTTAATGAATTTTAGAGACCAGTTACTTGCATTTGAAACCAATTTTTTTTTTTCACGTAACTATTCTCGCCAATTTGACCTTGATTGTCGAACAAAAAAAAAAAAAAAAAAAAAATTGGAGATTGGTCCAAAGATAAGCAACAAGAGGAAAAGAGCTTCTTCTTCAAACACACTCATTTCTTTTTCGAATCATAAACATGTTTAAACAGATCCGACCAATGTTCCAGTTCATGAATGTCGAAAGGCATACAATACTGTATATTTCACATTCGAGTTATAAATAGTATACATCAATGGTATACATAAATAGTATACATCATATAGTATAGTAGATACATCAATCATCATTAGGAATTTATCAATACATATAAGAACAAGATAAGCAGCAATTAAAAACGACTTTTCTAACGAAGGAGTAAATTGCATCTTACAAAGAAGTATATAAGATAGATGATGTATGTAATATATTCAAGAAATACTAGATAAAAATCATAGATTTCACATATACAAATATAATAAAAAATATAATATAAAAATATAAAATATTATAATATATTATAATGTTATATATTAATATTATAATATTATATATATTAATATTATAATATAAAATATACTATTTTAATTGTACATGTATATTTGTTTTAATTCTACTTTAATTGTCTGTTTCAAGAATAATGGAAGAATCAACTGAACTCTAACTACACTTGGAATTAATTCGTGGATTGCTGCAGATATAAATATCTTGGTAGATATAGAAAATAAAAAGAAAAGTTTTTCAGTCAGTTTCTGAGTCGACTATTTTATTATTAGTTAAATCAAAATGCTTGCGTTGGAATTTTTCACAAAATGACCATAATGAATTACCTACATTGCTATTGGTCATGTTGCAGCTAATATAGTTCAGAGGTACGTGCCAGTATCACTAAAAATACAGAGACTGTAGAATGCGTAGAGAGGTTGCTGTTACGGCTCACGTACAAAATTAAATATTAATCCGGCTAAATAAGAGTGATACTGTACTCGTTGCTTGTGAAAAATGATTAATTTAATCTGATATGCCCGATGGATACTTATATCATGTTATTATACACGAGGTTGACAAATTGCCGGGAAATTTGCGCCAGCGCATTCGTGTCAGGTATGAATACCTGCAAGAGATAAAGGACACACATATATACAGTTAATTATAAAAGTCCATATATACTAAAAATACATTTTGTATTTCATTTTAGAAGAAACTGAAATTGGTCACCTGTAATATAAAGTAACTTTTTTGTTGTATGTATTTCCTAAAAAAATTAAAAAAATAAGAAAACGTAATTTATGAAAGTTTTAGAACAATAGTTATACCAAAGAATATCTACCAGATCTATTAATATCAAGCCTATCTTCTTCGTGTAAGTATAACAAGTATTTTTTAATTTCTTTTCTGCAATGAATTGTATTATTTTTCTAGATATGTACCTAAATATATATCTAGATTCCATCTATATAAGATCTGATTCTTAGGTCAAGCTAATATCTTTATTTTTTAAGATATATGTTTTTATTTTCGTTATTATTAAAAATTTAGCATGGTAGTATATGACATATAATAATAAAAACAGAAGAAATTTAAATTAATTTTTCTACGTAGTTCAAGTTACGAGCTGAACTTGAAGAACAAGAAAAAGAAGAGCATACGAATGTGAATGATCAGGTGAAATTAAAGCAATCTGATTTATATTCATGTATGCACAAAGGAGAGATATACTCTCAAGGAGAGATGATGAATAATTATAAATGTGCAACTATTTACCATTTTGGAAGAGCTTGGAATAGTGAACGGATCAACGCGCGAACTCATAATAGAGATAAACGTTCTACACTTTTCACAAGTTAAAAAGAAGCAAACAAAAGAAATCAACGGTAAAAAAAAAAAACTTCTTGTCGAGAAGACGAATATTCAATCCAACATTACGATAGTGGGAAAGATGAATAACGAAATATTTGAGACTAACTAAATTACGTTAAATGACAGCGGCGAAAGACACCAGTATACTGAATAAGAACGCCGCGATACGACACCGACGAACATTAACGAGAAACGACGAAGTGAGCCGACGATCATCGAACATTTTCGGTCATCTGTGGGTAAGACAGATTAACCGCGCGAATAAACTTAAAATTGAATTATGTAAATAACAAAATAACTTCTTACTGTTTCAGTGAGTGTCTCGCAAACAATAACAAATGTTTTGCAAATGTTTCTAGATTATATTTGTTTAAATATTAATATTAATATCTAATTTAATTAAAATTAATATTATAAACATTTTTTAATATCTATTTATAAATTGCAATCTATCTGTCAGATTACTCAATAATTTACTACGATTTTAAAAAGGGTATTAATCCTGGATTAATCCTGGACTGAGTTGTCATAAGTAAGTAGCAAGTCAAGTTTTTTCGAAATGAGATAAATTTTAAAGCTTTAAAGTTATATAGTACTTACTTACTTATTATATTAATATAATTAATTGTATGTAAATATAATTAGTTTAAGTTTACTTTTCTTAAATATATTTTAGAAATTTTTAGAGACTTTAGAAGACTTTAGAAGACTATATATATACTAAAGACTATATATAGAAATACTACTACTATAGAAGACTATATATATATACTAAATATAGAATACTATAGAAGTACTACTACTATAGAAGACTATATATATATACTAAATATATTTTAGAAATTTTTAGAGACTTTAGAAGACTAAACGTGATCACAAGAATTTTCTTGCAAAGACGATTGCAACATCTTCGTTTACATCGTACATCCACATCAAAGGATAGGTGAAAATATAAACTAATGTTCGACCGATGCTAAAACAAATTTACCGTCTTTTTAACGACTTCTAAACATTTCTGACATCTCAAGTTTCCCGTCGAGACGCATCAAACTGGTAATAGCATAACAGCAACTATAAATTGCAGGTTGCAACAGAATGTCGATATGGAAACTTTGAAGAGTTCAATCATAAATGCAAGTCCCATGAAGAAATTATAGACATCGAATAATGTTCCCTGGTAGTGAGAAAAACTTGGTAACAAAGTTCTTAATAGGTAATTTTACTCATATAACTGTTATAATTTAACTTATGCATATTCATGTACCTCTAACGTGCATGCATTTGCTACTGACTGATCTATTTAAAACCTTGATCCCTATAGTGAAAATTCTCACTTTGAAGTAAAACTGTTCTCTTGTTTTGACATTATTCTCGCTTGGGCCGACATTGAACACCTGATTACATATTGAAAGACCACTGATAAACAAATATAGTAGGTACGTTCAAGTTGATTGTTATTTAAATTCTCACAAATTTTCCATCGTGTGAATATCATACTTTTATATAATTGTCTAGAAAATTCAGCCTGGTGATTATTCGTAAAATGATTTAATTAATCTGGACAATTATTCTGTTTGCATGATTATTTAAAAAAATTACTTGTAATCTATCAAACAGATTATAATAATAAGCTTAATTTATTACCGCAGTCTGCAGGAAATATTTTTGTATTC
>CAJDYZ010013603.1:39363-50614 GCA_903986555.1 Heterotrigona itama | reverse complement strand
ATAGTTATAGAGAAGAATACTATACTTCTTATTATATTATCAAATATCTTGTAGAATTGTAATATCAACTGCATGTACTAAATAAGCCAACAAAGTGCCAACATTTTGCAAGAACAAAGTATATTCATATGGTTGAAACAATTAATTAGTGTCTACGATTCACGCTGAAGAAGTATTATGGCCGTAAAGATTAATTGCAATAAATCATATGGAGTTGTTAAGCCCATTACTTCGAGACATGGATGTCCTAGAATTTCAATTAATAACACTGCCTTTTCGTTACAGAATTTCTGTGAATTTCCAACGGATATGGTTACTTCGCCTTATTGAGATTAAAAAGATTCATAATATCGGATGTTCGTAACAGATTATTTGCAGTATTCTGTTATTACCCAAGAATCGTTGTTATGCTGTTGTGTACAAATGTATTTATAGATACATGCAGCAATCGCGCAGACCGAGTCTGAGGAATTCTACATTTCATTTTTTGAATATTTTTACCAGGAAAAATAACGGAAAATTATGACATGACAGAATTAAAAGAATTAGAATTAAAAATGGAGAAAAATTAGTTGTAAATGAGTATTCGAAACTTCACTAATATTAACTTCAGATTTCATTCAAAAGTCAACAGAGATCAATATATGATTGTCAATAGCCGTCATTTTGAAAAATTTGTAAATTTGTTATTATCAAAAAACAAGATGAAGAGCAACAAACAGGTGACAAATATTGAAATTCAAGATTTTACTAAAATTAGAAATTCTGAAAAATTCGAATCAATATCTAATATTCCAGGTATTCAAAGTTTAGGCGAATGTGCACATTAAAGAATTAAAAAAATTGAAATTCGTATACATTTCAATATTTTTAAGTCCCATTCCAATTTGTTGTATACAAAACGCTGATTACTTTCTATCCTACATAACATGAAAAAAATGAAAGAATAAAATTGTGAATTCGTCGGAATCACTTACAAGAACCATGCTCAGCTCGTTGACAAGTTCCCATATCAATAAGTCGCAGACGATCCAATCTAGGAATTCCAATAATTTACCACCAATAGTTTTTCGGAATTTCTTATCAGAAAGCATGTACGAACAACACGAAAAAAAATTAATTTTCCCTCGACCGAATAAAGAAGTACTTTCGTCGTTATTTGCCGAGTTCTCTTCACTTAATTTTATCACAACACTGGTAAGCCGATAATTATCAGTTCGTATCCTTTGATTCAATAACGTCTCTTTCTGCAATTGCAATAATTTTATAATTTTTATAAAGCATTCATGTGTCCACGACAGACGACAAACGAATACGAACGGAAATCGATTCCGTGGATGAAACTGTATCATTCTATTGCTTCGATAAATTATATTTATCCCTCTCGGTTTAAATGGCACTATGTCCCCCACTCAGAAGTGGCAATATAACATGGACACACTCTTCCATCCGAAGATAAGATGAACGATGAAAAATCACGGGAAAGTAGAAGGATTGAACGAAAAGAACGCCAGAAGAGATCCAGTGTCGTTGGATTTTATACTTAGCCGGCTCACGACGTGCAATGTACCATTCGATAGAAAGGCCTTCCTTAAGAACTTTCCTATCCACTGATATTTTCCTTAGATCACTGGCATAGTTTGTTGCCTAACAAACCACGTTTCTCATATGACAAACTTTGAAATATTGCATGTCTATTTTATGCTGTATGTTGGCGTGCGGATGTCGAATGAAATGGCTGATGTGATTAGATCAGAATCAGTTTCACCTTGATTTTCTTCAGTAAGAAAATAGAGAAAAACTTACTTATTGAAAAACACACTGTAAAATATAAATATACATTGAGATGAGGAAAATCATGACAAATTAATTATTTCTTATATTAAAATAATTTTTTTGAAGTATTCATTAATTTTCACACAAGATGTAAAATGCAAGGGAATTTCCAATGAAATTCTTTTTCTGTTTTTTGTTTCATAATAGATATTAAATGGAGGGAAAGTTATTTGAAGTTGGAGTAAGCGCAATTGTTACGGGTTTTGGGTCATTGGCTCCCGTATGAATACAAACATGCGCAGCTTCATTTCCGTGTAAAACCTTGACTCAATTTTCTGCACTTAATGGTATGTACATTCCTTATGTAATTCGAAGTCAGGAAGGCATGATTCCCTTCCAGAGAAACTAATTTTCCACCTGGTGAATTTCCCAATAAAAATGATTCTGTGATCAATTATTATTAAAAAAATGTGAAAAAGAAGAATGAATTATAAAATATGTATTATATTATGGAAATTGAAAAAAATTGAATAAAATCACATATCATGATATTACTATATATAAACATAAAAATTGTATGGCTACAGACGTTTATTCAATAATTATTACTTTGAAGTAATATAACACAATGTTTAATTGAACAAGTTGTGGATGGAATAACTTATTAACAGTTTAATTAATAAACAAGATACACAAGTAGAATAGATGACGTAAATAAGTGAAATTGAATATAAAATAAACGCAATGAAAAGTGAAATTTGAATATATTTGAATATATTACCATTCATGCACAATGGTTCACATCATATTACAAAGTTCAAAAACTAAACATTATGTTAGAAATTTCGTTTTTTTCGAGAAGAGAATTGAATCATTCTCTATATTTAGTTAAATATGTATTTACTTCTGGATTACATAACTACATAACGTATATAATATAATTATTAGTAATTATTTTAATATATAATTATCCTACAACTTTTAGACGCTGCAAGACGTTGTAAGTTACCGTAAGATGCCGCTTTAAGATTAGTAAATAAAACAAATAAAATTGTGGAAATAAATTTCATCTGTTTAATGTCTATAGGTTGCAAGAAACAATTTAATACAATCGTGTAGCCAATTATTGTATATATATGCTCGCTATATGCATTTTAAAATTATTTCATTATATGTAAAAAAATTGACTATTGATAACTTATTATCGAAATTTATAACCTACTAATAAGTTTTACAAATAATTTATAATTTTATAGATAATGTTAGTTAATATAATTATAAAAAAAAAGCTGTCACTTACTTGACAAAGCTTTGGCAACGATCGGATTTGTTTCTCGTAATTGGTATCCTGTTGTTGTACGATATATTTCCCTGTCGAAATTTATGCCGGCACAAAACGCCGATAATGTATTGCTTAAAACAAATCTGCATTCTTCGACGCGGACGCGGCCAAATAACTACAATGGCATGAATCACTTCCCCCACATTAATTAATCGGAGTACAGATTTTTCAGATTAATAATATTACATTTATTTGAGAAATCGTACAGGAAACGATACACCACTTATCATCCTTCGCCATATCTAGATGGCCATTGACTAAAGATAAAATAGACGTGATATTATGTAGGATTTTGCGTCTCACGTTCTGAAATACCGATCTTAGAAATGTCAAAGTTCCTTACCCCCTCTGTGATTTTTTACGGAGAATATATAATTTCTGCCATACTCAGTCGATAATATCGCATAAAACGCAAAAATGGATCAGGAGTCCAAAAACGGAAGAAACGAAAAAATATTAAATGTCAAGTCTATTTTGTTTGTTGTGATTAATGATGCGATAATGGGTCGAATGTTAAAGATCGATCGAGTGTCCGTGAATCGATATTTTCATCGATTGTCATATAACCTCATAATCCCATGACAGATGGCGCGCACAGTGTTTTAAAAATGGTAGTACAAAATTTAATTTCAGATTCTCTGTCACGATCCATAATTTGCTTATAATAGAATTTATGAATCTATACAAACAAATATGGCGACTGCAAATCCAAGATTATCGGAGCTACTATGATATTAATACTAATTGTGTACACCTAGGTAAAGATCTAAACTTAGTATGTTATACATCTATCATTATGATTATACAGCATTATTACGTACATTTTTATATAATAAATTGATATGTTTATCAAAGTATTGAAAGGTTATGTTTAAACTTACATTTTAGTTTGTATAGTTATGAACAAAGAGAAATGAATAAGGAAAAATTTGCAGTCCACGGTGATCTTTGGTAAACTCACGTAGCAAGCACAAACTTTGTGAAGTATCATATTACAAGGTTACTCACAAATTCGCGCGCATTTGAAATTATCCGATCCGCTGCTACATCGTTCCCAGCATACGCTGTAATCTGCAAAGGAGGAAGAGCTCATATCTTAGTCGTTTATTCTTTTAATTCAATGAACGGAAACAATCGAAATGAATTTTGGTTTTCTTTACGTTGAATATGAACGTATACGAGGTATACTGATACTTTGTTCACTGACCACATGTCGCGACTCGTCTGGCCAGTTATCAAAGGAGATATATTTTTAGAAAATCCCAAATGTTAAGTCCGAGTGGGATGGTTCAAGGTTATTTGAATACTTATCACAGGAAACTTTTATGTATAATATTTTGAAATTTTATTAGCTCCACAATGAGGAATGGTTATCGTGATTATATTAGTAAAATTTGAAAGGAATTTGGAACTATACATAAAGTAATAACAGAAGTTACAAAATACTTGGTGCAAATATATCATCAAGTGTATTTTGCAGACATCATGGCAGATCATCCATCATATTAATAAGCTTTGATATTCAATGGATCATCTTTGACATTTATTACACGTTTCAAATAACAATCATGACTATCGTGTCTTATTACAGGGAAATTTCAAAATATTTCATATGATATGCAGTATATGCAGTATAAATTGCCTATGACAAATGTACACATATTACGTATATTTATTTTACTTAGGTAATATCAAAGACCTGTTTCACAAAATCAATTCCAAGAAGTGGTGAGGATAACGATGGTCAGTTAACGAAGCGAAATCCCGGCAAGTTAAAGCGGTGGGGTGCCCGTGGCAAGATAGCACCGGTCATCGTGAACACAGCGCAGAACAGAACGGTACCATTCTTTGCGTGCTAGTCAGCAGGCAGTATTCATTTTTAGTAGGGAATTGGCTCTCGAACTGGAGCGCGGCCGCTACGACCGCAAGAGACACCTGTTGCGCTATTAAGTAAGCCGGCAGCCGCGAAACACGAAAGCTGAACGCAGCAACGATGCGCTCTATTCGAACGTGCTTGCGCGCCAAGTGACAACGTGACTCGTTTACAATTCTTTCTCGACGATTTTTTTTTTAAAAGAGAGGTTCTTCTCCAAGAAGAAATACGGACTTCTTAATCACTTTTGTAATGTTCTTTTTTCTCATTGTTCTCGGAGGTGCATTTTAATGGTGGCTATAAAATCAAACCGGTTAAAGGGAACTTATCTGATTGCAACATCGCATCGTACATATACGCGGAGAGAGTTGAAGTTTTGTGGCTGTTGCATCGATCATACTCCTCAAAGAATACTCGTTATGTAATATCTTTTTCAATATTGTTTCATTGGTACATAAATGATATGTAAATGAGGTGAGATATAAATTGATATAAAGTTAATATACGATTATATTAAAAAAGTGCATATTATCAAATATACTTATATATAATTTTATAGAAAATGTATAAGAATAATACATACTCGAATTTAACATCCACAATTCTACAACAGCTCTGAGACTTATTCTTTTTGAAATGTAATACGACCTCATTGCCGTGTGCATAGTAATGAATTGATTACATCTAGTAACACGCGGGATATCTATTACGTTAAATCGATATTTTCTACAGTGGCTCACAAAAGTATTTGAACATCATCAGAATTTTACACATATATTATGTGAATTACATAAAACATTTTCAAACTAATTTCCATTAGTATTCTAACGAGAAACGATTGATTATATTTTGACTATAGAATTTGAGATTAATCTGAAAATGAATGTAGAAGTTATAGGACAAAGTATAAAACTTCAGTGCAAAGGATAGGGGAATGTTTATATATACAGTAAATACATATTATATATACAGTTCATATATACAGTATATGATACAGTAAGCAACACAAACTTTTATTTATATATTTTAGGAAAAATCATGCAAATTTCTAAAAATGTTTCATTGTAAATTTATAAAATTATTATTATTCTGGTACTTCTATTGTCAAAGATGATTAAATATTGGTTTCAAGTTTTATCAATATGACTGTACTTGATTACAATACTAAGAAAATTTTAAATACACGTATTCATAAAACGTTTCTACATATTTTTGCGAGCTACTGTACATCAATACAATTACAAATTTCGTATCTAATTATTGCCTGTTTCTAACAGGAATTAAAGCTCAATAGAAGGAAGTGTTACATGACACTTGGCGAATCTGATAAATATACTTCGTCGATTGAGACAGAAATAAAACGAGGTAAACGATAGCAAGAGACACGCATATCGTGAAACAGGTAAAACGAAAGCCGTCAAAAGAGAAGAAACGTGAAGATGTTGAAAGTAGTAGGATTGGAGGATAACCAGCGATTCGCATTGATGAAAGTAAGTCAACGTTTCGATTCGAAAGAAGGTATGACCGCAGGGTCGAGGTCATGACAGAAAAAGATATTATGAACGTGTCTGACGAATAATTTATTAACGTTTTGTGTTGTGAATTCGACATTCTGCTTTATTTAATTTTCACTTGCCGATTTCGATATATACAACATATTCTTTTTTATCTGTATCATATGTTTTAATTTAGTCTGTATTATATATTTTATTAATTTTATCTGTATTATATATTTTAATTTAATAGAAAAATCTGTTAACTTAGATGTGCATGAAAATGCAAGAAAATATCTAAATTGTGAAAGTAATTTTTGAAAGTAATTTATTGAGTATAAAATAAATATTGCTTGAATCATAAAGAGGAAGAGGATTAACGGTTTTGCTTGAATTAAGAAAAGAAACAAATCAGTATTATTGACAATTCACAAGAAATAGAATTATGTACGAATTTAATAGAAGTATTATTTCATAAAACATATTGTGATTTTTGGTAGATTTTTATCTGATACCATGTAGGTAATGATAAAAATATATAGCTGAATTTTTACAAATGTGTGGTCCATAATTCCGTAAGAAAAAATTCAAACATTCTAAGCGTTTCTCCCAAACAATTTTCATCTGAATATTTTTTTCGCCAGATACATTAGTAGAAAGCTACAAAACTATGACTTTTTAGACTAAAATGATTAGAGGGTTAATTATTTAATTATTATATTCAATGATAATAAGCAAGATTGCTTTATATATACATATAATAGAAACCAAGATAAGAATCGTATGGTACATCTTTCTCCGTGGTTCAAATCGAAGAAATCAATAATTATCAAGTCTACTTTACAGATAATAAGACATGTAAACTTAAAGGTGAAGTAAACAATTACATTATCATAGAGATTGCTGTTGCATAATTAATTTGAATAAATAATGCAGATTAGTAGAAAATTATACGTTTTACGTAATAAAATTTTCTTGAATCAGAAGCCTTCTACAAATGAAAAGAAAAAGACCAGTCATTACATACGTGAATTCTTAAATAAACTAAGTAAGTGACGTTACTAAATACTAGAAAATGTTAGTGTTAAATTAATATATTCTCTATATATTCTCTATTTGACTTCGCGCGCGTCATTTTTATCAAGAAATTTGAAGATGTATAATGTAGTACTTTAGTATTGCAAATATAGATTTATAATATGTAATAATACAACTAGTGTAAATATGAAGATAAATGAATTCTTTAATGTTTATTTTCTCCAAAAATTTTATAAAGAATATAAGAATTTTTGTAAATATAATAATTGAGGCTTACTGCTGTTGACTTGATGCTAATGAGTTTCAAAATGTTTTATACCTATATAATTAATATATTAATATTACAAAAGTTTTAAAATACTTTCATGAACTATTGTGCAATATGCTTACACTAGTTGTATTAGTAGATTCAAATTTTTATATTCTGATTATTCCACCGTATGCAACATAATTCTTTTTCCTTTTTTTCCAATTATTCAATGTAATAACTCTTGTTACCATTCACATCCAACATGAAAGTAGTATTCAATCAGCAAGCTATTATCATAATGGACGATGTACAGCTATTTCCTATCCCTTCAAAACTTTCATTCTACACCGCCAGCAATGAGCACGCTTTTTATCATCGCTCTCGTCGCTTGAAAACGTGTCATTATCCAATGGATTTCACCTGATGAAAACTACTTTATCGCAGGGCATGTATACACTTCTTCCGTCTCCACTCACTTCGTTTTTGAGAGTCGCTAAATCTATCCGTAGTACAAATAACTCCAAGTTCTCTCCTTGTGAAACATAGTTCTTTCTATACCTGTTACTTGTGTGTGTACGCACTGGCTTTTTTACACAAACGTCAGGATGATCGAGAGTGAGCGGTTCCCCCCCGCATTAAAACGGCACTTTCTTTACCCTGCTGTGACACGTCTTGCAACGTGACGCTGTTGAAGATTAGGAGCACACATTCGCACATTATCTTTTAGTCTGTCCATTAGTTTGCTTATACATGATTGTATGTGTGTAAGTCGCGTTTGTTCCATTGGAGGTTCTCGAATTGTATTACATAAAGGATGCAACTAGCGTATTAAGCTTGATGTTAGTAATTGGATTATGCGATAGTTTCTATGAATTCTGTGTTATATTTCAAATAAGGAAGTTTGCAGAAGATAGAGCAGGATAAAAGGCAAACAATGCTTTATATTAATGCATTAGTGGATTTCAAATTTTTTTCAATCTTTTTTTTTTTTGTCAATTGGTTAAACTATTGATGATAGATGTTATATTCTATTTTATGTAAAAAATTTCACATTAAATTTTTCACAATCTTTCTTAATTTCTTGCGGTAAGTAGTAATAATAGGTTTTTTGTTATTAGTAGATTGTAAACTTTTTATGAATATTACTAAGAATGAAAACCAAATAATAATTTGTTTCATCTTTTGAACATCATAGTGAAAACTGGTTGGAAGTTCTTTATAACTTGTACAATGCCAGATGATTGATTTACATTGACACAGAAAAGAACAATTTCGCGAATCGTGACCAACAAACAGAGATCTTAGAGTATTTTGCAATTGTGGTAATTGTAGAGTCTGTAAACTACGTGCAGTACTTAGAGAATGTACAGAAGTTTGCCATGTCCTTCATGTAGAAAGATTTTTCAGAAAAAGGAACTAAATTGATGCTTGTAATGCATGTAATACATATACTTAACGTAAAAAGAGTTATCGCGTGATTTCATTTATATTTATCTATCTTTTACTTTTTTCTAATTATTAATGACACTTAGGCTACCATAATATTGCTACATCGATCCATTTTCAAACTAAAGTGATACAAGAAAAAAAGATAGAACGTGAAATATTTAGAAAAATAGAATGTGAATTTTTATCATAATAAATGTTGGAAAATGAAGTTTGAAATGATACAATGTAGAATGGAACTTGAATCTTTATTCAAGTATTCGCTGTGATTAAATCTTTTTATTTTTATTTACAATTTTTAAAATATTTTAATATTATATATTTCAATATTATTTTTAGTATCTTTAATATTAATATGAGAATTTTTTGAAGTAAATTCAACATGAAGAATAAATTTCACAGATCTCAGTCACAGATTTGATACACGACATGTGTCGGTGACCGGCGTTTCGATTATGGCTAACCGGATTGAGTTGACCCGTTGAAAAATCTGCGTGAAAGTAAATACAGGTGTTTTTGTGTGGAACAAAATCGTTGAAGATTTTTACACTGACCTAATTTTTGCAAAATTAACTGTGCAATTCTCAGGGAAACCATTTACTTTCACTGCAAATCGTAGATGAAAGGCAAACTAGCAAATTTTCAATATAATTCTCAGAAGATAGATGCAGAATATAGACATAGAAAATAGATACACAGATTAATAATAGAAACATATATATATTTTATACTATTTTATATTTTAAACTATATAAAAATGCATAAAAATTTACAAGTTTCAAATATATAATACTCACGCACAAAGTAAAATATTTTTCCACTGAAAGTTCTTCATTATGTACAGAAAATATTTTGCAGAATTGTTTTTGTCTTCATATGTTAATTACAATCTAGATTTAATAATTCTATGAAATTTAAAGAAATTGATTTTATTTATAACATTGTGAAAATATCTTCTGGTGAGATACATAAAATTCATTTCATTTACATTGTTCTCAATAATATACATACATATTACGTTGTTTTCGTATCTCTCTGCAATAACTATAAATTTTTATAACTTTACATTTCTTTTGCTTTTTACCATTCTGGCTACCTGAATTCTAGATTCGATTGCACAACTCATACGAATTTCTGGTTTCAGTTTAGGCGGGCAGTTCAAGACATTCTGAAGCAACCGCATCACGACGATAACTTTCTACTACGTTGGCTTCGAGGTATGAATTTCTCGTAATTTGTTGTAACTGTTCGCACGGTTTCTCAACATCATATGCGTCAAGTACGTGTATCAATGCCGTCCAAGAAAATTTATCAGCTTTGTACTCGCAACCAACTATGGGCTTGGACATTTATGTCCATTTATTTCACATACGACTACTCATATGACTACATATGATATATCTATTATTCATAAACACATTGAATGTTCAATCTGACTGGCTAGTTCGAATTTGATAGGAATAAACATCGTGGATGACTTCGTTCCTTCAATTATACTAATAGACAAAATTTTCTTTCGTAATTCCTATGTACAATGAGTCACGAAAGTACCTATTAATTGGAAAAAGATCATGTGATCTTTTCCAAAATATCATGCTTTATTATATTCTGCAATAAGATACACGTGATGAGAAATTGACAAGTAAAGTTGAACGTAAAGTAAATAATGACAGGAATAGTACATGTATAGATTGTTACGTAAAGTGTAAATTTTTTTAGTTTCCATTGTATACATTGGAAGGAACGTCATCTTGATGAAGATAAATTTGTCGTGATGATACTCGAAAATAATGAATTTTCTTGAGGACGTTGAATACAATTAGCTACTAGATTTTTCAATGAAGAATAAACAGTTTGTTTAAATATTTTCAAGGTATCGTTAATCCTCAAAGTCAAAAAGACTTTGAGCTTCAAACACTCGATAAAAGAATGCTATAAATAAATATTAGATTTTAAATTTGCAATTTGAGCAAAATTTTAAAATCCTAGAAATTTTCGAATTTAAATTATAACCACGTAATGTAAAATTAAAT
>CAJDYZ010013603.1:16048-39318 GCA_903986555.1 Heterotrigona itama | reverse complement strand
TATATATATATATATATATATATATGATTTTTAGCAAGAAAATGGGATCCAAATGCTGCGGAGAAGATGTTACGTGATGTAAGTATGTTTTTCCTCATAATTACTGATTTATTCATTCATTCGTTTTTTTTTTTTTTCTTTCCCTTTTTTAGAGTTAAAATTATTCAGTTTCATAGAAACCGAATAATAAATAAACTCCTTCGCTTCGGAAAAAATCCTTTTGAAAGGGGGACAACTTCGTTTGAACTTACGCTGTACTTTCACATATTTCATGCGCATCCTATCTCAATATACAATTTACGTACGAAATGAACGGTGTAATATGATTAATCACGTAACTAACTTTAATCACCGACCATGCTTAATCAACTGACCAAATCTATATATGTCTTGTTTAATTAATTTCAAAATTTCTTAATTTTTTTCTATTTTCTTTTAGGATCCATTGTTATCTTCTCTTCTTTCAGCAAAATGTAACACATATTGTCAATCGACATTGACTTATGTTAGAATAAATATTTCTATAGATTTTTCTACCGATTCAAGAAAAATTACAAAAAACTTCTACATGAGGAAAATTTTGAAGAGCAGAACATGTTCACGACCAAGTTCATTTTGATTATTTAACGGTATTATGATCTTACGATGTAAGAGTAAGTCGCCATTTACTTTGAAAGATGCAGTGGAAAATGATCGAACGACTATGACGTTAGATTCCAACGAATTTATCAGTTCTGCTGTCTTATCTTAAATTATACAAAGAAATATACTTGTTATTTTGGTAGATTTGGAAATTGGAATATCAATCGAAAGTAGATACGTTGTTTTTGATTATGAAGATTTACATTCAAATTACAAATAATCCAAATGAGACAAAATACTTGTTATTAGTTACAAGAATAAAAGAATACGTGCAAATTATTATTGAAAGCAACTTGTTACATATAAATCAGTATCGATTCGAGACATGGGAGAATTGTACGAACTACATACAAATCCAAATTAACAAAAGTGAACGGAGAAAGGTATAAAATCTTCAGGTGTGTCTACGTCTTTTTGTCATATTAAGAATACTTTCAAACTCGTAACGCTCTCCTCGATTATAGTGTTATCGAGAAATCTGCGCCTTTGGGCATAATTGCAATAACTTGTACGTTCTTCCTAGCATCTAGACTATTATGTCGATCAGTCATCCACTTTTTGTTCGATGATCTGCAGCCTACAGCCACCGACAGTCACGAATTTAACCGTGAAAGTTTGAAGAAACGTGTTCTACGATCCTTTGAATTTTTGCTGGCGCGCGAACGATCTACGAAGCATTAACCAGGGATACGAACACTCTTTCTATGGTCTAATGACCAATGGAAGAAAACACACACACACACACACACACACACACACACACATTATGCATTTTTCATCGCTTCAGGTACTTCATAACATAGTATATGTATCTACTTCCGAATTCTTTTCGCTGCATTCGCCATTAATTAATTATTCTAATTGGTTTAGTTAACGAATGAGCTACGTGCACGAGCTATGTTATCTTTGAAGAGGAACGTAAATTTATTTGTATCAATTTATTTTTTATGTTATTGTGGAATTTTCGTGTTTTATATGCTGTGAGATTATAGAATAGCAAAGAATTTTGTTTCA
This sequence comes from Heterotrigona itama, assembly GCA_903986555.1. Classification (NCBI taxonomy): domain Eukaryota; kingdom Metazoa; phylum Arthropoda; class Insecta; order Hymenoptera; family Apidae; genus Heterotrigona; species Heterotrigona itama. Next base: position 37,662 of record CAJDYZ010013603.1, on the reverse strand, counting down.
AAATATTAATACTGCGTGTAAGAATAGAGACTTATAAATTAAAGTTAATTTCATATTCGTTCGTTTGTGTTTGGAAGTATCTTGCAGTAACTTTTTTTTCCTCCGAACTGAATTTATAGAAGTATTTAGAAAAGAAAGACGATTCGTGTGCTTGTGTATGTGAAAAGAATACTTGTTCACGAAACCGAGAAAAATCAGCTGCCTGGTTAACTAACTTTTAACAACTCGCGCTTTAAGTTGATGGGCAAAGAGAGAGCAGAATAACTGTTTGCAATGCAAACAGGTTTAATATTTCATACTTGAACCTACTTTTCCATAGATTTTTCTTTTTTTTATAATTATTTATTAAATTAAATGAAAGTTACAAAATTAGTATAATAAATAAATTGACGAAAGAAGCAAATTAAAGTTTAATTTTATTAATACTAAATGGTGGCAGGCAAATTTTTTATTTTATATCTGCATTAACGACATGTAAAATGACGAATTTTTCATATGTAATTTGATGCTGTATTATTGCTATCTGCATCGTGTTATTATTAATTTTTATAATAATTAACAATGTTCAAAGAGACGAAATGTTTTAGGATATAAAATTTAAATCGCGTACTTTCTTCACATTTAAATGTGTACTTTCTTTTTTTCGAACGGATATTGCAATATGTTGGTTACAACTGTGTTTCGTTTTTCCCCTTGGGATAAACTAGAAATTAAATTTCGTATTTTAATTATTCAAATAATTCTCAGTTATTAAACAGGCTTCTTTAAAAACAGGAATTTTCTTTGAATTGTAGAGGATGCATATCTTATGCTTAATTAATTTTCTATAAAATTTTCTCTATCATTTTGATAATTGTCGTTGCAGTTCGTTGTCATTCTATTTTCAAGGTAAATAATTTTAAGTATTAAATTTGTTTAAATTATATTATTTATCTAATCTGTGAATTTACATTTAGATTTACATATCTGTAGTTATGTGGTTTGTTATAATATTTGTATTAGATTATAATATTTGTATTAGATTATAGTATCGTGTACTGATAAGAAATATAAGCATTTATATAATCTTATATAAATGTTTATATTTCTTATCATATCATTTGTTTATAGTTTTACTTGATTGTTTCCAAGATATTAAATTTAAAAGATATGAATATATTTATATTTTTTATCTACTTTTTGTATCCCATTTATTGTTGTTACATCCAGAAAATCTACTTCTAACTTATGAATTTTTAGTCTATGGAGTGGCGGAAACAATGGGAAGTTGATAAATTAAGCGAATGGGATCCTCCTCAAATTTTGAATGATTATCTACCTCACGGTCTATGTGGTTTCGACAAGAATGGTGCCCCAGGTAAAAAGCGATTTATAAGTCATAACTATGATATTTCTAGGATAAAATACAGGATAAATTTAGAGATTTTAAAACATTGAAGTTAAACCTTATAAATAAAATATCTGAAATAAATGTGATAAAAAGTCTGATCATCGTAACAACAATTGAAGAATAAGAATTTAATAGAAATTAATAATGTTTACAGTGGTTGTTGTGTATTTCGATGCACTGGACATTTATGGTATTTTGCATGTTGTTTCGAGAAGGGAAATGATAAGAGTGACTATAAAACGTCTCGAAGAATATTTAAATCTTTGTCGAGAACAAATGTTAAAACATGGTCCTGCGGCTGGTCAGGTTGTCGTAATTTTCGATATGCAAGGTTTCAACTTGCGACAGTATCTCTGGAGACCAGGTAAAATTTACGTCGATTTTGTAATCGACCGTGATTACGTAACCCCTTAAAAGTTGTATTTCACCCGAGCCTTCAAGGTATCATTAAAAAAGTAATTCTGTAGAATTTTTTCGAAAATGTTAATCAATCAGGTACTTATATAAGTTGAATTTTCTATTCAGTGAATCTGTTAGAAACGATTGATTAGCGATGTAAAAGTTTATCAAAATGAAGGTATTTTCGTATATTATACCTTCGTATAAATTTTTCAAATATAATTGTATAAAACTTTTTAACTTTTAATCATGAGTAAATTAGCTTAATTGTGGTAAATGCTAATTCATAATTCTATTTTTCAGCTGGAGAAGTCGTTATTACTTTAATCCAAATGTACGAAGCTAATTATCCAGAGATTTTAAAGAACTGTTACATAATTAATGGTATACTTTTTATAATAATTAATAATTATATGATAAAATGATTGATGTATTATATATGTAATGGTATTCTTTTATAGCTCCAAAAGTATTTGCTTTTGCATTTTCGGTAGCAAAGAAGTTTATGAATGAGTATACTTTGTCAAAAATTCAAATATACAAAGCAGATCCTGCGAAATGGCAGGCAGCAATATTTAGTAATATTGATAGAGACCAAGTGCCTGCTTTTTTTGGAGGTACCCTTAAAGACCCTGATGGCAATCCAAAACTTGGTACCAAGGTAAAATAAGAAAAAACTAAAAAAATAAAATTTACTTTGTCTCCAGAATTTGAACAATCTTCTATCCAATAATTATAATATAAACCAATATATATATAAAATAAAATTTTTGATAAAAGTTTTTCTGTATATTCAGATTTGTCTTGGTGGCAAAGTTCCTAAAGAAATGTATGTAACAAACATAGAAAAAGATAAACAGACCTTCACGACAGTTACGATTAAGAAAGGTGGAAAACTGGAGCTTGATATGTCAGCACATGAGTTGGGATCTCTACTGAGGTATGAAGAAATTTATAAACTAATTACGATATGATAATTTTATATTTGTTGCTTGATTCATTGTATGATTGTAGTTGGGAATTTCGAACCGAGAATCATGACATTAAATTTGGTATCGTAAAGAAGGATAATAATGGAAGACAGAAGGAAGTAATACCCATACGACGAGTGGCTGCTCATCAATTAGACGAGATTGGAATTTTGACTTGTGAAGTACCTTCTACATGTAAGTAGATATCGCGTAAAAAATCATTTCGCGAAAATATCAGATATCTTATCAGCCATTTTATTTTATTTTATTTGTAGATTCTGTTGTCTTTGATAACAGTTATAGCATAATGAGAAATAAGAAAATTCATTATTCTGTGAGAATTATACCACCATCAGAATCGCAAGAATTAACGCCAGCAACTTCATAAATAATATACATTGTGTAGAGGACGCTTTCCTCTAGCCTTGGCTCTACAGCCAACGGCAATAAACATATAAACGTAATGTGAGAGATGCATATCTGAACAGTACTGTTAGGTCCATAAAGTAATTGCAAATATTACTTTATGGGACTGACCTTTGCTCAATGACATATCTTGGTCGAAAAGGACCTACCTTCCCAATCATTAAAAGGGCACAAAGAGAGTCGGTCTGCATACAATCTTCTTTTATTCACATTACTTAACTACTTTCCGCTTACCGTTGTCATCTCTTCGCCTTTTGTTACCTTACTACCCTCGCATCTGAATTCTCATTGAAAATATATGACTAATATTATAGAAACAATACATTCCATAGAGTATTTCAAGAAAATGATGCTTTTACTTAATTTTTTCCTTTCTTAATTGTATAATTGTAGAAAGAGAAATTATTTCATACAATTTTTATAAATTTTATGACAATAAATTATTTAGTTTATATGTAAAAATTTATCTATATTATAGTTTTATGTTATAAAATATAGTTCTTGTGTTATAATAGCATTATTATAGATATTTATAATATATATACATTTATGAGAATTATATATCTAATAAAGTGATTTGTAAGAAAAGAAAAGATAGGAATTGGTATAAAAGAATTTGATTATAACGTGTACCAATAAAATTATACAGTAATTTTATATCTTTCAGACTTGTAAAAAATAAAGTTAAGTATAAAATTTTGAATATAAAAACAATTTATAAAATTTATTGTTTACTAACTAATAAAAATGTTCATTTTGATACAACATATGAAATTAAATTACTTAATTATCTTCATCAGTAAGTAACATTTCAATTAAGTCAATCTTTTGACATTGATCACCTTCCAAACGTTTTTGTGTATTCCATTTTGCTAAAGTTGGTAGAACTCTTAACTTTGTTATAGAATTTGTCCGAAATGGACAATTCAAGTCCTTCCAACTAAAAGATAAAGATTTCAAAAATTAAATTTTTTGACAAAGAATACTGACATAACATATAAATATACATTATTCTATTAAAACACTTACAATGGTCGATCTCCAACTTCAACTTCAACTAGGTGTGCTGATTCTGAAATTGTCTTAAATCCTTCTTCTATGAAAGGTTCCGCTGCAAGAAAAACAAAAGTTTTTCTATACTCATAAATATGATTAATTTATTGATAAAAAAATATTTTTATAAACTATCTTGAAAAAATATTTTAATTTATCATATAGTTATATTAAAATATGTATATAATTCATTCTAAGTGATTTTTATGAAAAAAATTGAGGTTATGTATGAAATAAATGACTACGATCGAATAATTTTACCTTCAACACAGTCTGGACACCAACTTTTGCCATTAGGAAGTTTTTTACCGCTGTAAAGTACGTAAACTGATTCATTAGATTTGAAGTTTTTCATAAATTTGAAAAAATTCTCGTATCCTTCTACGTGATGACGCAAAACCATCTTTCGTGATTTTTTTTTACAAACGTAACGATATTAAAATTTAATGAATGTATTTTTTATTTTATGAGATATTATTGTGCCACAGTTTCTTATTAACTGTGAAATGATTAATTGTGAAATGACAACTTGCACCTAAGATATTTTCAGTTGATATTAATCCAATTGATAAGAGACGGTTCGCTTTGATTAAAGATAAGAACGTTTAGTATACTAATCAATATACAATTAACCTTAGATTTGAATATTATTCAATTAAAATATGATTTACAAATATGTTTTATAAAATCGATATTAATTCACGAAGTATCTTTCCAATAAATAACAATGTCAGTATCCTATGCATCGTCGTATATACATGTATATACATACACATATACATGAAATATACGATAATACACATATATATTCGAATATATCGTATTGTACATATATAAAATATGAAATTTGTAATTTTAAGATGTCAAATTTGTAATTGTAAACATTGTAATAAACTCACATAGTCGAGTGTCATTACGACACTCAAACTCACATATTACACAGTTAATAAAATTTCAAAATATAACATATTATTTGTATTGAATAAATTCGTAAGTAACTGCATTCTGCAATAAATATATTCATGCAATAAATATTTGAATCTTATAAATACTGTGTATTTATTGTACTGATAACGCTTAACATCGACAATCTGTTGTACATTGTTAACTTTTATGATTAATAGCATAACAATATTTAAATGAACCGCGGTAGATTCTGTCGAAATGATTTGGCAATAGCGCGTAGAATTCCGTAGTTGTCAATTCCTAGGAAAATTTGAACATGATAGTCTGATTGGTCAAACCATACACCCTCCCACTCTGATAACATGACGATGACGAGGTTTTACAGCCAATTGGAGCGCACGTAAGGCGAGGGTGTTTGGTATGCTCTTGGACAGGGCAGCTTGTTCGTGGTAATTCAAGTTTTGACCGTCTAACAATATTGTTGTACTGTCGTTGTCTCTTGCAAAAGAAGTAATTCACCTTTACGAGAGTCGTGAAATCTCGCTGAATTTGAGTTAGCCGCTCGTAGAATGGCTGCAGTATTTGATATCGAATTGCACGATGCGGATATAGTAAACAGGGACGAGTCTGACGATGATGTGATCGAGATTGGCGAGGTAATTCTCCATCTGTACACGAGCACTTCAGATTTTCTTATCGTTATTTTCATTCCACGTTTCGTAACGCTGTTATTCTATACATTTTTGTTTCCACACAGGAAGAGTACGATGCTAATCCAAATGTGAATGAGATAACCGAGTAAGTAAGCTTGCCCTTTACATTTCATTGTATGTGCATTATGTACCTGCGCCTGAAATGTTTTCTCGTGACAACTTTTTTTTTTTTTTATATTCCCTTAGATCGGAAGGTGTCGAAACGGTAGCTATATCGGAACAGAATGTGAATCGCGGACGAGAAAGAGCTGGCCCGCAGGATTTTGAACTTTGTAAAGTTATTGGAAAGGGTGGTTATGGCAAGGTCTTTCAAGTTCGTAAAATAACGGGTAATGACAGCGGGACAATCTTCGCGATGAAGGTAGGAAAGTTTGGATTTGTTTCTTTCCTGTTCATATGCTAGATACTTTATCAACGTCTTGCGATACGTATGAAATAAATATTTTTATTAACATATTGATCTCATTAGACATGAACAAAAATTTTCATCGTTTTATTTTCACTTATATAATTCTTTTGTTTTCCTTTGTTTTCCATGAAATTTTTATCTGTATCTTATATATGTATTTTGTTCAAGTACGGATAAATATTTTTAGATTTTTATGAATTTTATTAAAAGAAAGAAATGTAGAAACTTATAAATGTATAAATAATCGCAGTTTGTAATATTATGCATTTAAATATAAAATAACAACTTATTTATAAATTGTTTCTTTTTTCAAAGTTGAAAACATTTATAGTTTACATATATTGATTTTTCGTTTAATATTACATACATACATACATACATACATACATCATATATACATACATACATACATACATATATATATATATACATATTACCAAGGTTAATTTTATTTTTGCCTCATTTATTTAAAAAATAGGTCTTGCGTAAAGCTTCAATTATAAGGAACCAAAAAGATACTGCACATACTAAAGCGGAGAGAAACATTTTAGAAGCTGTAAAGGTATGTAAAAGATACATTTAATCAAAAAATGTAGATGATTTTTGTAAATTGCTGTCTGATGCTTTTTATTAGATTATTTCACATGATAATGTGAAATAAAAATGGCATTTAATCAATATTTATTACATAGTTATTTTCATGGATAAGTAGTAGTTGTATTTTTAATAAAGCATAGCATAGAAAAAGAACATTAAAATATGTATATGCTTGTATTGGCAGCATCCTTTCATCGTAGACCTTATGTATGCTTTCCAAACTGGTGGAAAATTGTATCTAATTTTGGAATATATGTGTGGTGGTGAACTATTTAGACACTTGAATGATGAAGGCATTTTTCTTGAAGAAACTGCTTGGTATGTGAAACAGCAACATCCCTCTAATTACACTTTAATTGTAATTTATTTTTAAAGAAAAACTATATACAAATTTTGTCTTTATAGCTTCTATCTGTCAGAAATAATATTGGCTCTTCAACACCTTCATTTGCAGGGAATTATTTATAGGTATTTTAATTTTTCTAATCATAAGCATAATCGTTAAGGATATTATTTAATGTATTATTATCTTTATAAATTAATTGTTATGTTGATAAATTTTCAGAGATTTAAAACCAGAAAATATCTTGTTAGATGCAGAGGGACATATAAAATTGACTGATTTTGGTTTATGTAAAGAACATATACAAGATGGTACTGTTACACACACATTCTGTGGCACTATAGAATATATGTAAGAAATTTTTTACAATTGTTAATACAAATCAAATTTTACGATCATGTGATACTAATATTTGTATTTTAATAAAAGGGCTCCAGAAATTCTAACAAGAAGTGGACATGGTAAAGCAGTAGACTGGTGGAGTCTTGGAACTTTAATGTACGATATGCTTACGGGTTCAGTAAGTGTCATTAGAGATATTGAAGTAAATCAGTGTAATAAAGTTTTTCATATTTATATGTTCAATTTTTAGCCTCCATTTACATCTGATAATAGAAAGAAAACTATTGAAAAGATTTTACGTGGAAAACTAAATCTTCCACAATATCTAACTCCTGATTCTAGAGATCTCATCCGAAAGTTGTTGAAGGTTAATTTTCTGAATCCTAAAAATTGTTGTGTTGTAAATTATATAATAAAATATAATTCTGTATTTATAGAGACAAGTATCACAAAGATTAGGATCTGGTCCATCTGATGCAGAACAAATAAAAAATCATCAATTTTTTAAGCATATCAATTGGAACGATGTAATTTCTCGAAAATTAGAACCGCCTTTTCGACCGACATTGGCGAGTGAAGATGATGTATCACAGTTTGATAAAAAATTTACAACATCTGCACCAATTGATTCTCCCGCAGAATATACGTTAAGTGAATCTGCAAATAGAGTATTTCAAGTGAGGTTTTTCAAATATTTTTCATATTATTTATTTTTTGCATATATTTTATTATTAAGCAATGAATTTTCATTATTTTTAGGGTTTCACTTATGTGGCACCTAGCATACTAGAGGATATGTATTCACAACCACGAGTAATAAATGCTAGAAGTCCACGTAGAGGCAATATGCGTGGTTTTTCTCCTCGAGGAACACATTTTCATATACACAATAATCATGTACAAAGTCATAGGTAAGCATTTGCATTATCATACGATAGTATACAAGTATGTTGGTAATGTATTCAATTAAAAATATTTATTCATGTATTACGATTCGATAACCGTGATTGTGACAATTTATAGACATAATGGAGTTGGGCATGGCAACATGGAAGATACAGAAATGATTGAAATAGGCTAACTGCCACTTTTTTTATAGTGAAAAATGCTTAGCATTTCGGCCTAACTGTTGAATATGACCAATCCTTGTGTCTCAGGGAGGGATTTTATAAAATATAGATGGAGTAGCAAAAGGATAGGTCTAATAATCCAGTGCTTCATTGGATATTCAGCAGTTAAATTTAGCTAATTTTTTTTTTTAATCAAATCTAATTATAATAAAGGTCTAATTATAATAAACTAATTAAGATTGTGCTTTAATAGCAGCGATGCAGCAGTTATTTGGTAGCATATAATAAAATATATATAAACTTTTCTTAATTATTTTAAGTTTCGAAACCTAAAATGATTAAAAAAAGTTTTATTTACTTATTTTGTCGTTGCTAACTGTATACTGAACATATAACAAAATGCATTTTTCGCATACATTATAGTCAAAATACTGCATACGTTTCATTGACCCGTTAATACGTAATTACTTATTGTGTTTTTTGTACATACAATAAGCAGGTTGGTTGGATATTCATATATAGATATATATATATAGAATATATGTATAGAAAGAAAGAGAGAGATACATACATACGTCATTTATGCTAAGTGCGACAGACTGAAAAAATTCCAGCACTTTTAGAGATTCATAAATTATACTGTTAATACACAAGTTTGAGGTTCAACCATCCTGTAATACTTGTAAATTTAAAAGTTCGTACATGGCGCGTGTACACATACTTAAGTGTAATTAATTCAAGAAAAGTATATATATATAGAACAGATAAAAGACAGATAGACTTAAATAACGAAGACTCATGATTCACAGCTGCCACAACCGCTCCGCCGCTCAAAATTTCATATCTGATTGTTCATTTACAAAAATATTTTCAGCAGTAATAACGTTTCCATGGCAATAATGTAAACAATAACGTATTTGCATGATAGTGATAGAAAAGAATGTTTACGTAATACTACAACGGAATTGCAGTTTTACAATTGAAAGTTCCTAAAGAAGTGTGAGTTGAAAACAGTGCAATTTGTATTCAAAACATATAAATATTATTTGTAGAAGTTCTTGTTAATTTAGGTATTTGAATGCCTTAGAAAAAAAAAGAGGGGAAAGGAAATTTTTGTTGTAATTTTATGTATTAATGAAAACAAATAAAAGCGAGTTACCATGGTAACAATGTTACTGCGAAATGCTAACTTTCCATAACAACCAAAAACATATTTTTCGTATTTAATGCTCATGTATGCTGTTTAGTCTGACATTGTATGGCAATTTATTTAAGTATCTATTTGTTACGTCAATATTTATATATTACCGAAAATTAATATATTGGTTTTGATGTATACACGATACATGATAGTAAAGATTTAACAAAAAAAAAAAAATAGTGTAAAGAATAAGTGTTTAGGGTGACTTGTTGGCCGTTCACCGAGAAATTCAAACTACCCAAGTGTTCACAGGCCATACTAGCTGGCATTATAATTTTATCTATATTTACTACAGGAAATATACACACATGGTCGAAATGTCAGACGAATTCCCACTGCAAATTCGATATTACATTTCGACTATGCATACACAAAAACAAACGCATATGAATATATTATATATATAAATATATATAAATATATATAAATATACACGGTATATATATATGATTATATTATTCGCAATTGTATTACAAAAAAAAAGCGTATTCAAAGAGAATAATTTATAAGCCACTTTTTCTGTATTTAATGTATTTTCGATGTTGAAACGAGAATCTGTCTACAGAGTTGCTCGAACGCTGATCATCATCTTTAATGTTTCTGGATTTTTCTGTAATATAAAATATCAGAATATGTGTAAACGACGTTGATGTTTTGTTACATCGTTCTGTCGTGAGAGATTAGCGTTTGATACTTATAAAAAAATCACAATGACGTCAGTAATGACGTCAGTATATTGTCATATCTATACAATATACTATAATTTTTTATGCGTTTTTTGATAACAAAGAACATTATATAAGATCAAGATTTTGGAATATATTAAGGTATTTTACAAAAAAAAAGAAAAAAAAGAAAATTAAACAAAATGATAATGATACATTTCATTATTCATATAAAATAAGAAACTTTGTAGGTAGATTCTACAAAATGTGCTTTGCGACAGCCGATTTTGGTGCTCGATATTCATTAATTTGATTGAAAATCTAAGCGGCCTGAATACCGTAATTAATTTTTATATCTTAAATCAGTACGGTTTACCGCAGCATAGTAGTGCTCTATTTAAATCTTGTACATTATGTTTCTTCGTAGCCACTGCAAACGATTATAGAAACGAATTTAGCAAAAATTTAAGATTTATTTTCATAATATTGTTTTCAACGTAACAATAATAGTAATAACGTGTAATAAGCGTGTTATGGTTACCTACGAGGCACAAGATAATATTAGTTAAGCGCTTAAAAGGAATAAGAATAAAGAAAAAAAAAGGGGGGATATCGAATGATGTGTAAACGAAACACTAGCCATTGGCCAGATAAAGTGATAAATGGTTTAATGCTTCCAATTAAAAGAAATATAGATTCTTCAATTGACTTATTGCTACCATGGTTTGTAATCCTCTAGATGATATTTACAAATAAATATAATGATTTGTGACATACTTCTGTCATCCACATTAATCTATTTCTATTCTCGATAAGAAAAATAGGATTTTAATATTTGGAAACTTTGAATATTTCATAATTATATAATATTAATTTTATTATAATTATTGCTAGCACATTATGGAAATTATGGTGCGAATTAACTCAATCTTTTGAAGCCAATATGCAAACTTTGTACGGCTGTTCTATTATGTGTTATGATTCTCACAAACTCCTAAAAGTTTTATATTCTTACATAGTTCAATTTCCAAATTATAAGTCAGATTGATAATCTTTCAACTTGTATTTCAATGAATGCGTATTACTGCTAGCTACTTGTAGCCTGCTGATCCTATAAGAAAATTATGATTATTAATTTATTAACGACAGGTATTAACCGTGATCAGTTGATTTTGTCCGAGACCTTTAGACTACGCACAACGTGTGTCATACTAATGCGTATTGCATATAGGTAATATGCAACTAGAATGGAGAACTAGCGTCATTTGCGTGGGTGTGACTGTGCGTGGTTGAAGATTCACGGACAGCCTGTGGATTGCAGATGATCCAACTCAATCGTCGTAACATGTGCACGCGTAAATGGCATTGCCTCGGAACGCTCGTCCTTCCGTTTTTGGCGAACCATGACGATTCGAAAGGCGTGAACACGCAACAAACAAACGCACGTTGAAGATCGATGGTGTACGTACACCGCAACTCCAGCCATCGAACGTATTCGCATCGATGTTGGTCTCGAGAATCGATCAATAAAATAAGTCGCGTCTCAGTGATCTCGATGAGATGTTCAAGATGTCGTTAAACGTAATTATTGAATCCGTTGGTAACTTGTAGTAACGATATACGATCTTAAACGAAAGTAAAACACGATTTTTAAATTCTAAATTCTAAATCTCTTTGAACAAAGTCAAACTGTGAAAACATATACATACCTATAAATATATACATGAATCTATGTGTATAAAGTGTTAAATAAAATAAAGGTTTTCATTTGGTGTGTTGTACGAAGCGTCTCTCCGAGTTAACATCTACTACCTGATTTTGGAGGTTTGTATTTTCTTTGTATACTTAGAACTGAATTGAATTTCGGCACAAATGAAAAGAAATTGAAACAGCTTATTGCGCAGAAGTTCAACTGGGAATAAAAAAAAAAAATATTTTTTTGATAAATGAAAGATAATCCTTTTATATACAAATGTTATGTACATGTTATATACAAATTTAAAACATACATTAAATCAACATTAAAATATTTGATATCCTTTTTTTTTTTATTTTGTACATATTTATTATCTGTTATAACCTATCTTATTTGTTATAACCTGTCTTTGTTACACGTACATTGTATTATAACTGTAGCGCGTAAAATTTGAAATTTCGATTGTTTTAATTACGTCATAAATAAATATTCGTCATAAATAAATATACGTCATAAATAAAAATCGTGGCTAGGGTAATGGTACAATTGCAAGGAAACAACGATGATTCATCACGATAATTTGAATACAGGTTCGCGGTCTCGAATCGGTTGATCGAGTGCCAACATCGAGAACGACGTCAGTGCCGCAGCTCACTTCCGGTCCTTCACGCCGGTAAAACGAAATTCTAACCGAAAACGAACGATCATCTCGAAACGAATTCTTCAATATTCCGAAATTATTTCTTGCAAATTGCGATGTGTTACAATACAGGTTAGTAAAACGTTCAAGTTTATTTTATCCATTTTTCTTGAATATACGCTCGGTAGTAAATATCGTGTCTCCGTTGAAAGTGTAACGTATCTTGAATTGTGGATTTTGAAGATGTGGAATTTGAAATTTTCACACGTAGTTAATTTTATTGGCTCACGTAGATCATCAATTGTGGGTTTTTACTACTAAAGTTAGATTTTTATTATAAAATTCTCATTTGTCGTTTTATTATTTCATATTTATTATTTTTTCTCTTTTTTTTTCAAATTTCGATAGTATCACAGAGATTGGGTGTAACAGAACGTGTATAATGACAAGGCATTCTTTCAAACGTATAGTGTAATTGGCGCAGAAGCTCGTTGATCTCTTCAACCGTTATAATCAAATAATTGCCGTCGAAGATGGTACGCGTTGCACGCTTGTCCCACACGAAAGAAGAAGCGACAAAGGTAAGTTAATTAATGGAAAAAGGACCAAGACGAAGATATGGCGGATAATATGAAACGAAGGATAGCCAGTGTATTCGTTGTTTGTCTAAGAATGGTGAATACATTTGCAGGACTAACTGCTGTTAGTCATAGATATTTCAGACGCAAACGGAAATAGAACCGATGCCAAAATGTGTTGCACGTTTCCGATTTCACTTTTAATTGAAAAAATTAATTCAATTTGGATTAACTCTCGATTGTAAAATTTTTTTATTGTAATATCGATTTCATCGTATTGCAAGCATCAGAAAAGAATAAAATGCGTTGCTATTAAAAGATTTAGAAATATTAATAAATTGAAATATATATATATATATAATAAAAGATAATTATGATTATTGATAAATAAATATATATAAATATATATAAAATAAATATATTAATTTATATATAAAATAAATATAATAAAAAATAAAAGATAATTATGATTATTGATAAATTGATATATATATATATGTATATAATAAAAGAATATAATTTATAGAAAGAAATATACATCTTATATGTATTATCTCATTGATACAATATATTTCTTATTCGTCATTTCATTTTTCAAAAATGGTTCAATTTTATTGTACCATTATCATAGGTTTCAGTAATGTGTATAATTGTATTCGTTATGATCATTACCCTTTTATTCCATTACTATTACTTAATACTACACATTAAATTATATATACAATAATTGATGAATAATAAAGAATGAAAAAGTTTTTCAGATTGCGGAATCAGGTTTTCAAGAAAATTTCTACAATCATCGAATAATCTATAAATATAGAAATTTTGCCCTAATTACAATCGTGAAAACAGTACGATATTTAAGTGAAAAAAATTCTACTTGGCGTGAACAGAGCATAAGCTGACTCTAAGAAAGTATCATTCGATCTACTTTTGATTCACTGCGACATATCGACCGTGAAATTTCCTAAATTCTTATAATATCGACTATTTCAATCATGTCACATCTTCAACACAATACCAACATTTTCTCAAAACAATAACTAAATTGTTTAACATTTAAACATTTACATAAAACGCAAACGTAAATGAGATATTAAACACAGTAAGTAGTTTCAATATAAATTAAATGATAACTCTTTTTAACATCCACATCAAGATATAATGTAAAAGTCTAACTCGAATCTAAAATCCAAATAGATGATGCCTAGATAACTGATATTTTATCGTACTCGACAATCGTTCGACGAGCATTAAAGTAAGTTGTGAACTCTTTCTAACATGCGCATAAAAATATAAAGTTTAACGAATGGGGGATGCAAATAAATTCTCAGACAACTGATCTTTTTCATTAATCTGCTCACTCATATTCTTTAGAACGACTTCCACTATTCTCTGTTTCGAAGAGATGAAAGAACACACTCGGTAAGAATAGTGGTATCACCGGGGAAGAACCGTGAACGTATCCGCGTTCGACAATTTTCGGATCCACCCTAAAAGCGTGTTTCGTCGACACGAAGCCGAGGATGACTCTCGTCGGATATTTCAGTCCACTGTTAGCGCGGTGCAGCACGCATTTAATACGTATGTAAGCTGGTATCGTGTGGCTGTATATTCGTTGGTTCGTTTTGCTCGCTCGCTCGCTCGTGGCCGTGCCGTCTATTATTAGTCGACAGTCATCAGAGTCGACTGTATCAACGCGCGACCGAGCGACAACGCGGAAAAAGCTGGAAGAAAAATCGACGAGAAAACGCGTGAAAAACCGCGTGATTTTTCGCATGTCACGTGCCGATTGATAGACCGGCCTTATAGTTACTGCTTGTGTTGCCGCCGGTTCGCAAGTTCCCGTTATCACTGCCACCCTACCGCGACCAGGATTTCCATCCGACGCGCTCTCAACGTCCTTGGAAACGATGATGATTCTCACACGCTTTCCACTGTGAGTCTCCCTTGTTTGTTTCGGTGTACTACGTCTTTTCGTCCACCGAAACGATACCACACGATCGAGGTCTCTTTGTTACCAGCACGTTTACTTTTTTTTTTTTTTACTTCGTACACTAACTATCGTTTTTTGTGATATATAGACGATATTTTGAGGCGTTTCGAGGGATTACTTAACTTTCGAGGAGAAACCATGTTTCTCTGTTTTTCGATTTTATTGCAATTATTTATTTGGGAACTGTATGCAAAAACGAGGTGATTAGGTTGTCGCAAGTATAAAGAGATTTTGTGAAATAATTGGTTTCTTAAATTTGACGTTGTAGAAATTTAACGTTGATTTTTAGTGCGTTTTAGAAAATGGGAAGAATTCGTGAAGAATTTTTAGAGAATTTTTTGCTTGCAATTTTATTATAATTATTTACATGGAAAAGCTATCCACAAATAAATAAATATAGCGTATAGAAATTTAATAGAATAATCTTATCGAGGATACTTTGTAATTGAGTCATTTATTAATTTTGTGTAAAAGATTGCTTGAATGAATTGTTTACAGTTTAAGGAAACTATAGTTTAGCCTCTAATTTAATTTTTATAGAGAGTATGCATCAATATAGCAATGCATATATATGATAGTCTTGTTAGATTTAGGAAAATTTTAATGTAAAGTGGCTGTCCTATTATAAGTGAAGTTAACTTAGGATATACTGTTGTACTTAATGTATATAAACAATTAATTTGTTGTTTAATTTTGCAGATGAGGGATGCGATTCCACAGAAAGGAAATAATAATAATAATAATAATAACAATAGCAGTAACAATAACAACAACAACAACAATAATAACGTAATCACGTTAAAAAGTAAACCTTCTTTGGAAATTTATCGACCTCCAGGTTTATAGTTCATTGTTTTGTATTATATTATCTTTCAAGTTTGATTTTACTTTTAAGATGATGGAACAATTTTTCTAAAAGATGATATTATTATTTTTAGGAGGAAGAACGGAAGGTACCACGGCAAACACAACTAATCCACGATTAAACGTACATGCCAAGGAGTTCACTATGAAGCAGAACGATTCGCATCCTTCTAAGTGAGTATAAACTACTTATGGAATAGTTGAGACTAGGTCGACACGACGTATTAAGAATGCCTCGAAGAATGTCTAGAAAGCTAACACAAAACTCTTGTAAGTGAAATTATTGTCGGGAAAAATTTTCAGAAGATGAACGGATTAATTAGAAATCAATTTTATCCTGGTGCGAAGAAAATAATAAATAATTATCATCTCATTATTAGCTATTAATATTTTGTCTAAAAGGTAAAAGAGAAATATGTAGATGTTCTAAACAAAATGCCTTTCTAACGAAGAAGTAAAAGGAATTGAAAGTAATTTCAAAACCAGATACATTTTTCGAAGCGTCTTGCACAATTACAGATTAAAATTCGGATTAGCGTTCAAAGTGAAAGATTGGATGTAGGATTATGTCAGTTGTGTTGCAATAATATTTTGATAATCTATTAATCCATATAGCGTCAGAAATATAGACAAGAGGTGGATAAATGCTCTCTTATTACAAATGCTCGATAAAAAAAGACGATAGTTCAGTTCAATGTTTTGCAATCGGCACTTAATGATCTTGATTCAGGTCTCGGACGAATGCTTCAGAGCGATCTCCGTATTATTTGCAACACAGTAAGTCGAGTGGCAATGTGCATCGGTATCTTTATGCCCAGCAGCAACAACAGATACAACATACCCTTCAGCAACAACATCATCAAACGTCTCGTCACTCTCACAATCAAAGCGGTCACCATTCGACAGGATCTGCATTGCGACAATCACATCCGCTTGATACTTCAGCGTCAAGTGGAAATATATTACACGTAATTGTCTGTTTATAAAATTACATTAATTATCGATTAATAGGAAAAGGTGTGTAGGGAACGCGTCCCTCTGGCCTTGCCCTCTTTTACTAGATACCAGAGCCAATAAACATAAAAATGGGCAGTACCGTTAGGCCCATAAAGTAATTGTAAATATTACTTTATGGGACTGACTGTGCTTAACGGTGCATTCAGGCCAAAAATGACTTACCTTCCCAATCACGTGATCGGGAAGGGCACAAAGAGAGTGCAGTCAGGTTTTAATATATCGGCATACTGGTACACTCGCCCACTGTCTTCACGCGAGTACCTCCAAAGGTGCAATTAATGTATTATTCATACTCATTTTATTTTATATTATGATCGAAGCTGTTTTAAAACTGCTGTGCAGAATGGAATGTAAGCGTGCGTAGGATGAACGTGAAAGTATCGCGTACTAAATACATTTTTTGTAAAACAGGGCTCGAGTAGGGTTCACTTCAATATGGATCAAAACGACGTCAAAGCAAACACGGCGAAACCTAGGCTCACAAAGTCGCTATCCTTTGTCTCCACTTATGGATTGAAGCGATCGAAAAGCTTGAACGCAGCCGACGTGATGGCTGCGAAGGCAGTGAATATTTCAGATGCTTCTGAACTGGGCAAATTCCCACCTGTGATTCAGGACACGCTTTTGAGAGCTATAGAAGGTAATAATAATCATTGATTTTCTATTTTAAGAAATAGAAGAAAAAAAACGTTGATTAATCTAATTAAATTTAGATACTATTTAATCATAACGCTCGTTTTATTTAGATCCAAATCTATTAAATGCTCGAGCCTTAATGGAACTCGTGCGACATATTCTGGAGAGGGTCGTCGAGAATAGAAAGTACGCTGAACCAGCAGCGAAAATTTGCATCACTGTTATAGAGGTAATTATGCAGTGAATAATAATTTAACATTAAAATGCAGTAGCAATCATGCAAATACGAATTTGTTTTTAAATTAATATCATTGTGTTGGGGAACAAAAGTTCTATTCGTAAAACTGTCACAAGTATTCTAAGTATATTTAAAATGTATAAACAAAACATAATTTCAGATAGATTGTTAGCAATACTTGTATTTATTCATACTTGTATTTATTCAAACAAGTTTTCTTCATATAATTTACAAATTAAATTATAAAAATTATTAATTGGTCATTTTGACCATTCTGATGGTTCTAGTATTAATTAAAACTTCAAAAAATTTCAATGTCGTGAGAAAATATTTTTTTTTTAATACAGAAAGAAACAAAAGAAACTTTCTTGGAATCTTTATTAAACATCTGTCAACAATGGTATCAAGACCGAATCAAGATGCTCTACGATGGATCCAACTATCGTTACTCCGCCTTTATGACGTTTTTGAACGAAATGTATTGCCAGGTAAAACTAATTCTCTTTATCTAGTAAAATAGTCTGTGAAAGTCTGTGAAAGTCTGTGAATGATCATACTTGATTTTTAAGTGATTTTTAAGCAATCGATCGTACTGCCTGTTACCTATGTTAAAGCAAATGTTACCTATGTTAAAGCAAATTATTTTTTGTTGTATCAGAATAATTGACGTAAGTAGATATCTATCTATTCATATGATGCATGATTTCGGTTACAGTTAAAACGGAGGCAGCTTCAGTTGAAGACACAACAGGAGGGTGTTCCTCCCGGACGTGTTCTTCTCACGCTGCTTTGGAAGTGTTGCCAAGATTGCTTACAGCCTCCGATTGTAAATTCCTTGGCTGAGGTAAATTCAACATATTAAGTTGCCTTTTTACATGAAACTCTAATTTTACGTAGTTTTCTTGAAACATCATATATTATACTCAGAATGATTTACACGTGATATAATGTACTCTCTCAGCAACTAACTACATACATAGTTAGTCATGATTTTAAATGTATGAAAATTATTAGTTCTACAATTGAAAAATTCTTGAAATGGAATTATTACAGTTTCTTTTAAAGTTAAATTGCCATTTCTTTTGAAGTTACTTTTGCATTCTTGTAGTCTACATAATTAAATATATTCTATTTTTAATAAGTCAGGTCTACAAAAATGATCTGATATGTAGTCATATTAACATAGGTATTCCAAGTAAAATGTTGGAAAAGTAATTCTTTTCATTTTTCATGTTAAAGACTGACTGCCTGTTCTTCATCTTAACCTGCATTGGCAAAGATCTCGACACTGAATTACCAGCCCAGTTACAACAGTTGCTTAAAAACTTAAGAGACGCTTTCCTCGCGGAAGAAAGAATACTACCTTCAGTCCGGAAGACCCTTTTACAATTGATCGAACTTCACGCGGCGCATTGGCAACTCCCAGCACCAGCAGTCGTTTATTATTATCCTGGATCGACTTCGAAATGATATTTCCACCGTCTCGATCTTTCTGTCAGTTTGTTGGCTTTTTGTCTAGATACGCGTAGACTTGTGAACGTGTGTGTGAGCTCGTTGACAGAGTTATTTGTACTTGAACACACACAAACTTCATGGACCATGCGAATAGAACGATTGCTGTCAATGAGAGCAAGAGAATGCAGGAAGTAAGAAATTGTTTGAAGGTGACAATTTGGAGTCTTGATTTTACGCGTCTGACTATCATGAAGACATTAATTTATATTGGGAATGGTGCTATAGCTTTTGAATGTTGTTGTTGTTGTTGTTTTTTTTTTTTAAACAGTTATCTCGCTTAAATTAATTAGAGGACCTAACGATTAACAAGGAAGAATATTGAAGTACCATGAAGTGCTATAATATTATTTAATATTATAGATTCTTTTTCGGTACCTAGTTTGTATAGTAACTTATGCAACGTTAACAATCCTCTAATAATTTTAAGTCTAATTAACCATTTGTGTTGGAACGTCATGCACATTGATACTTAATTTTAAATGCGAGCATCTCATTTGATTATATTTGTATGCCAAAATTGGAAGTCATAGTGAAACCAGTGATACCAATCGATCGTATCTTGTCCATGTACATCTTGGGCATTGTATATATGTATTCTAACATTTTGTACAACTCCGTAGTGAATTATGAAAGATCTTAGGTATTAACTCGGGTATTGAATTATCAGCACAAATGGTTAAGAGCGTTAATTTACCTGCGCGATTGTAACGTCTTAAACAAGTGCCTTGAAATCGCAATCATTTGCGTCGCGTTCTTACGAAATATTTGTTCGATTGATGTTGTGGCCGATGCGTCAGCTGTGCAAAACACTCGTGATCTCGTTATTACATGCGATTTTGCAAAAAACGATTTACGACGATCAGTATTGCGTTTCTCTGTGAGAAACGTCGCAAAAATTCATGTTCAATGTTATTCACAATCGTTTATAATTTATCGGCGCGTTTTCTACGGTTTTTGGATTCGAAATTACTATTATTAGTAAGTCAATGGATTACGAAATCGAGGCCAGTCGAAATCGGTGATCCGAATTATTATGCGAAAATCACGAGATCCGAGTTCATAGTTGAAACTCTTGACAATTAGGTGCCTATGTACATAACGAAATAACGAATAGGATACGTCATCGAGAATGATGTATGTATGGTCACGAATTTCGACAGACATATTCTATTTCGAATTTCCTTCGACTTTTTCTGTGTATACGAACTGCTATATGCGAAATATTCTTAAGGAAGATAAAAAAAGGAAGAATAAGAAGAAACGAATCGAATGAAAGAATGAATGACAAACTCGTTTGTCGAACGATACAATTTACAAAAAACGACCCGTACGTGGAACGACTTGAATGTCTGCCATGATATTGAATGGCTCTTTTTCTCTCTCTCTCTCTTAAACGTGTGAAGCAAATGGATGGATAAAAAGAAACCAAGAATGTGTTAAATGTGTTGTCCTGGGTGCGTTAAAGTGCGAAATTAAAATCGTTTTTCTTTCTGTATTACACTACGACGCTCGAACAAGAATGTGAACGATTTAAATTAAAATACAAAAGGTGCAAGAATTTCTTTTTTCCTCTTTTAATCGTTCTTCGTCCTTGTTTGTACAATAATGACGCATTTTAATTTTAGGCATAGAACAAAGAGAATATCAAATAGTACACGCGAAGACGAGGATTTTTCTGCGTGATTGCGTATAATTTAAAGCCAGTTGGCAAACGTGATCTGTGATTCATCATCAAAAAATGAAGAAGCTTTCTGGAAGGGAGCGGCCAAGCAGAGAAGAACGATGCTTAGTGTGACATATACTCTCAATAAGGAATATGTTCGTTTGATCTCCTTCTCGAAATGCAATCGCCTTTGCTAATTTGTGCCAAGGGCGATAAAAATCGCCCGGAGGAGATCTCTTCGTCACTTGATTCACTCTATGCATTTCTTCTTGGAGGAGCTCAATTA
>CAJDYZ010013588.1:3543-20609 GCA_903986555.1 Heterotrigona itama | reverse complement strand
ATTCTTATCGATTGTATTGCAAATATAGTGATATACGTATATTATATATATACGTATATTATATATATATATATATATATATATACGTATATTATATATATATACGTATATTATATATATCATGTATATTATGTATATTTTCTTTTCTAGTCAAAATCCAGATATTTCCCGGCTCAAGCGTTCGATGTAGTCGTTCGCACGATTCACATCTCTCATCACACTCTTGAGATGCTTGTATGCGCAGTATAATCGATAATGAAGTCACTTTTGAAACATAAACAATGAACAGAGTACTTTTATAGACCAAAATCCTTAGTTCTTAGGTCAGTCAGTCGAAAATTTCTTTGGTTGAAAGCAAAAACATTTTTGTGGAAATATTTAGTTCAGTTTCGTTTTAATTCCATTTATTTCATTGTCATTTAATTAGTTCAGTATCATTTCAATCATATTGCTATACTACAATCTATATTATACAGTTATACATATACTTTGACATTATATATTTTTATAAATTATATTTATACAATGGCTCCTTTTGATCAATCACGATTGCAACGTAGAATAAAACTCTTTGAAAAATTGCAAGTGTTGTTCCATTACGCGGAATCCAACAGTATCTCAAACAACAAATTATAATGTGTTATCCCATCAATTAAAAAAATT
Source organism: Heterotrigona itama (assembly GCA_903986555.1). Taxonomy (NCBI): domain Eukaryota; kingdom Metazoa; phylum Arthropoda; class Insecta; order Hymenoptera; family Apidae; genus Heterotrigona; species Heterotrigona itama. Next base: position 19,946 of record CAJDYZ010013588.1, on the reverse strand, counting down.
CATCATCATTAAAAAAATTACTTTATTACCAATTTTGGCTTCTATTTGATCTCTTATTTGATATGCCTTTGTTAATATTTGTAATAGCTTTACGAATATTAATCTTATTCTGTACCGCTCATATAATATTTGCGAAGTCGTGAAAGTTTATCAAATATTTTAATTTAACGTATTCAAAGTTTATTTTCTTAAAAATGAATCTTTAAATCAAAAAATTTTATCCAATGTATTTTACTCATTTTTGTACATAGAATAATTTCGTGTTAATCATTCTTTACTGTCACGATTAGAATTAGCTAAATTCAAATATATTTAATAAACTTTCGAATTTTCAAACTCTATTTTCTCAAGAACGAAGTGTCAAACAGAAAAATGTTATTCTTTCTTTTTCGATTTATTTTTAGATGTAGAATCACATTTTAACCGATTGTATCACGATTTCGTGAACATAAATCACTAACAATAAGTTTTTCTTTCTCGTACTTTGTCGCTAAAGTATATTGATTGTACTTTCTAGATCCAATCAATTTCGTTTTATATATGCTATAAATGAAAGACATGAATTAGATTTAAAATAGTTTATTATATTCAGCTGTCGTGAAGTAGTATTAATCTGCAATCAATATAAACATACGTTGCTACACATAATTATAAATAGAATTCATTGAAATGGTTTCGACAGCTTTTTACAAATATCATGGAACTGAAGCCGATTGTATACAACGAAAAAAGTTGTTCAAAATATTGATATTTGCAACATATCTAAAAATGATCGAAATTAGACGGTTTTTCTACAACTTCATTGTGAATAATTATAATAGCATTAATATTGAATAAATAAGTAGATAAATAAATGAATAAATAAATCCACCAAAGTAACAATAATACACGCATTATTGTTTGAATAAGAGGATTTGTTAATGCTCGTGATAGAAAATATTTCTTTCGAGCCTTGCAATAATGCATATGATGATTAAATTGTAACTATCAATTACGAAGAACAACTCCGAAGATTCGGAAAAACTATACAAAACTAGCGAGAGAATAATGAATTTTTTACTGTAATTCGACCGTGAAAAACATTTCAAAAATTCCGCACATGGATTAAAACGCGCTAATTAGATGTTTGAATTAAAGCACGCTTTAATGATTACAAAAAAATTATTAGAAAAGAAAGGCATTAAAAGAGAAAACCGCGATGTTCCGAGGTTTTATAAGCTTATTGTTGCTATGGAACAATTTCGAATTTTAAAGCGCTATTTCAATTCTAGAGTAAGTCAGAATATTAAATAATCAATTTTCACTTTTACGAAGAATCGAGAAAAACGAAAGGAAAAGAGGAAAGGAAAACAAGAAAAGACGAAAAAATGAACAAGATAGAAGGAACATAGCATATAATAGTTAATTCTCTGTTTTAGAGTATGTAAACGGGATGTTGCAAAAATGGATTAATATAATCTGTAATATCAAAAATTACAAAATTGAAAAAAGATGATATTATCTTTCTGATCATTTTCTATTTTCTTTTTTAACAAAATATTTATTGTGCCAAAACAACAATATTACAACTCACAACAATGTATATAGATATACAATAAACATAACGAACAAAAAATAACAAAGAAATAAATTTAAGTAGTAAACTAAAAGCTCCAATATTGGAGCACATGCGGTTTTAAAATTATATTATTTTAAATTGCATTTATTGCTAGAATAATATTATATTCTAGAAATATTTTTTTATTTAAGCTACGAGATATTTATTATATACAGTATGACACGGTAGTTCTATAATTAGTTTTTGATTTGAAGATAGTAAGATAAAAGTTTACATGATTACATTGAATAAAGTTTAGTTTGTATAAAAAGAATTTTCAGTAGCATTGATAATTTTAATGTATTGCTTATTTCTAAAATATGCATACACACGCACGCACATACACGTGTGTGTCTATATAAAACTAAAGGAAATCTGGATATAAAATATAATTAGATAAGTGAATAATTTTTATCTAGATTTGTGAATAATTTTTATCTATAAACTGTATTCAATTATATAATAACTTATTTTACAACTAGTCCAGTTTGTACAAATGTAGATGACAAATAACAATTTGAAAAACAATCAGAAGAGCGAAAAGAAGAAATATAATAATAATAATAATAAAATATGAATCTAAAAATAAGATAAAAGAAATAAGATAAAATTAAAAAAAGTATGAAAAATAAAAAATAGAAACCTCCCCGACGGGGAATCGAACCCCGGTCTCCCGCGTGACAGGCGGGGATACTAACCACTATACTATCGAGGACTGGATGATATTTCTTTTTTATTTATTCAATGACAAGATAAACAGTCTCAGTTTTTTTAAATTAAATTTGAATTGATATTTAATTTATTTATATTTATCTTTTGTATCATAGTTAGTTTGTATTTGAAGCTAATTTCAAAGTCATTGAAAAATAAATTATTGTCACATATTATGTTTTTGTCATAGTCTTTTTCTATTGTAATGATCAATAGATCAATAAGATCAGATTAATTGTTATCAACTGTTCTAAACGAATGATATACTATCTAGTTATATGAATGATTCTGAGAGTGTATTTTGTGTATCTTGTTATTTCATGATGCTGTGGATTGGAATGGAGGAGATATTAATTTGCCCAATATATTTGTCTATTGAGTTGTGGTTATTATAATATTTATATCTTTTATTGTATAGTCTATTGCATTTGTAATATTGGTATTGAGTTGATCTATATATTTGTTAATTTCGTCTGTTTGATATATTCGTCAGTATATTGTTTCTACCTTTGGTTCAATCTGCTCTGTTAAAGTTTTATTGTAGTCGTGCATCTGGAGGTTTATAAATTATTTAATTCATTTTAACCCAATTGTAGAGTGCACTTCCTTTTTTTCTTTTTCTTGTTATCTATTCCTATTGGATTACTCTATGATCTGTGTTTAAATCGCCAAACTATAATTATCAAAAGGAAATAATTGTTATTTTTATGTAGTTCTAGTTTAGTTAGAAAATTAAGTTCAGTTCTGTTATGAACTCTTTCTTACAATTGCTTGTGGCGTAGGCGACTTAGGAAGAAAGATTTCTGACGTTTTTAGGATTTGATATTATATTTTATAGCATGTGTATATCCTCAGTCTGCTAATATTTCATCTATCAAATATATTTAACGAGTTTTTAATAAATATAGTTTTGTAGTATTAAGTATATTCTACGTTTGCCGTTTAGTTCCGTTTCACAGAGGACGATCTGACTCATTTGTCAAAGAGGTTCATCTTTCATTTGTGATAAGGAAGTTTACATTAATTTTTAGTTAAAGTTAAAATATTAAGTTAAAGGAATCCTCCTTGTTTTATATATTTATTTCCTTTTTCTTTTCATCGTAATGACTAATCTTTTTTTCTTTCTATTTTTTCCTTTAACTCTTTAAGTTTCGGACATCCTTTGTATGAAGTAGGATGTCCGAAGCTTTTTCATATTTTGATACAATATGATTTGGCAATATTATTATTGCATAGATATTCGTTCGAATTATGGAAAATATCGCATTTCATTCGGCATTCTAAATTGTAATTCGACGCTACGTAATTCTTTCGCATATTTTACATTGAATGCTGTCCTTGATATTTTTCCATTTTATATAATAATATAATAGTGTTTTTATTTGTTTTATATTATTTATGTTGCTGCCGGACGATAATTGCAAATAGGGAAAGATCTACTTACTGATTTTTTTGTTGGAAATATTTTGACTATTGGTTTACAAGGTCTCGATTTTTTTTGTTCTTATAAGTTCTTATAAGAAGATTATAAGAAGATTTTCGAAGTTCTCTTCCAGATTTTTGAGCAGTAGAGTTATGTTTTTCTGCTTTTATAAATGAAGAAATGGATTTTGTTCTGTCTGAGGATTTCGCACATGCGCTATTGTATGGTGTTTATTATACGTTTATTATAACTGATGCGTTTTATGTAAAAAATTTTCATTTTTGCTTCTAGTATGTCTATTATTTGTTTTTAATGAGTTTTTACGTAAGACCATCGGTCATGGTTTGGTATAATTATTCAGGGTGGATTGAGATTGAGACTAAGATTACCTTTGGTTGGTGTTCATCTGCACGTGAGCTGAGATGATAGTAATAAGAGATGTCTGGATACTGTTTGGCGATTCATGGTTAATTTTTTTTGTTTCTTTGTTTGCATTTATCTTATTTTTCTTTATTATGGCTGGTGCGATTTTTTTTTTATACTGAACCTTGAATATTAGAGTTAGACGACAAAAATTCAAGAAATCCTAACATTTGTTATTTAACGATAATCTTTAAAATTCAATAAAATAGCGAAAAAACCGTACAAGTTTTAAGAAGTCAAAAAAGAAATTTTAATCTTCAAAATTATGATAGATTTAATAAAAAAAATTTCTTTTGACGTTTTCAAGAGATATTTGAATTTTGACAACTTTCAAGAATCTAACATTGAATTGTTAAAGTGAAAACTTCAAAATGAGGCCAACTAGATCGTTATACGATCTTTTTTTTATGAAGTCATAATAGTTTGAAATATAGATAATTTTTTATCAAGTGTGCGATTAGTTTCATTTACTTCTATAAATAATATATATTAATAACATACATACATAATAAGATTAACATACTTGAACAAATTATGGAAATATGAAGAAATAACATATTATTGAGTTACTCGGGAAATAATTTCATTTCCTTTCGTAAAAATGAAAGACAATTTTATTATAATATAAAAATATTTTATTGAATTATATATTGACCATTTTCGTCCAATATCTTTTAGAACTTTCTGGTAGTAGCATAATGCTACGCTCATAAAACTTCTGATCTTTGCTTACAAAAAATTTATCCAAGTGATTTTTGACATTCTCATTTGAAGTAAATATTTTGGTGTGTAAAAAAATTTTAAGGATGCCAGATCTGGCGAATATGGTGAATGTGATAGCACATCCCCCTGTAACAGCTTTCGACGAGTTACCAAACTTATGTGATATCTGGCATTATCATGGTGAGACACTACGATTACAAATAAACCTTGAAATGTCAGTTGTCAAAGTATATAATGACAATAACGTTTAGAATGAAGCTGGTTAAAAATACAACCTCTCTGTTAGGAAAAAACGAAGTACTTTCCGAACAACCCAATATATCAATAACATAAAATATAAATTGATCATTTAAATATTAAAATTTGATTGGTTCAAAAATTATTGATTAATGATTACAAATTATGGAAATTAATCAAGATTGCTGGTTTATTTTAACAATGATTAATTGCAATTATTACGACTACACTCGGTAATTGATTACAGAAATAATTACAAATTAACTACAATAACTACAAACTGCCTAACCCTATTGCAAAAGAATTAGCAAAAGATAACAGTCGGTTTGAATTATGTAATATTATATAGTTATATAATATAAAGATACATATAGTTATATCATATAAAGATATATCCGCATAAAATCTTGAAAGTTAGAATAGTTTATTGTCGAACATTTGTGATACATTTTATTTGAATAATTTAATTATTTATTAATTTTATTACAGAAAAATAGTTTGATGTTGGGAACACATGGTCGTATATACTATCATATTTTCCGATATATATGCATATATACTAATTACATAGAAAAAAGAAAAGAAACAAAAGAATTCAATCATGCTGTTACATAAGGAATGAAAGCTTTAACTAAGTTTATTTAATTTAATTTGTATTCCTTAAAAACCTTGTAAAAATAATTGAACAAAGACGAAATATGCACGAATGTATGAGTGTTAAAGAAAGAATTTTGATAATATTAAAGCTGTTAAATGTAATTAGAATAATTTATTAATATTATACAACTTGAGTTTCAAGTACTTTATACATGTAAATAACTTATAAAATAATAAAATATAACAATTAAACTCGCCTTCATTTCTCACAAGCAATGTTTCCCTCGGGGATAATAGGAATGATTTACAGAACCACGTTCATATGCCTCATCTGTGACAAAACTTACAAAATAGGTCTCTATACCGGTAGTACTTAAAACTATTCATAAATGGCGACTCGGGCGCCTATCTCCGCCATTATATCGGGGCGTTCATGCGCGCCAAAATTTCGGCGTTTGAATATCGAAACAGAACGTAACATAGTATTAATTGTGGTAATACTGAGAGTAACGACATTAATCATAGTGATGACAGTGACAATAATTGTAATAATAATAGTACAATAGTAGTAATGATAATAAAGAGGTGGCGGTGACGGAGCTGTCGGCGCCAGCTCTTTTATCGCAAGCGTCGATAAGAAATGAAGTACTATTGGCAATGGCTGAAGGGTAGGATATATACGTTGAGAGGAGGACCGTAGTTATTGCAGTGAGGATCATATACAGGACTATTGCACAGTGGATCTGTATGGGGGATGAGATTGTAATTTAGGTCTAGCCACTACCTCCTTCTTACGACTGCAGCATAAAGGAATGCTCGAAACATTCCTCGTACGGCAGGAATCTCTTCGATCGACCAACACGGCGGCGAATAGTTTAACATCGCACATCGCAATGGGTCGCTGGGACTGTTACTTTCTTGTGCACCAGCACGATAAGGCTCTCCTTCCATTCGCGCGAAATGTGTTCTAGACGAAAACAAGCATTATACAAGGCGATTAAGACCGCTGCTTCTGGATTACCCTTCTTAAAATCATCATAGGTGACTTCGTCGGGCCCAGGGGACAATTTTTTTCATTCTGCCTTTACAGACTGGGAAGTCCTTGCTGGGGACCTCTCGACCGCGCACTTTCGGTTGGTCCGGTACAACTTTTGGATTCTTTTGGCCTCCCTTATCCATTCCTCGCGACTTTGAAGGGTCTCGCCAACCTGAGAATCAAGGTGTTGCTCCGGTCGTGTCGTCCTATTCGCCGATCAGCCGATGCGCCGCTGTTATTAATCGCAGTGAAGTCGCACACGCCGCACACTCACTTGGTGATGAAAGAAGAGCGGTGAAGCTTGCTTCAGCAGTTGGCTGTACTTTTGATACACCCAGTTCTTTCTCGAACAGGCCGGCTCCAATAATACGATATTGGCCTTGATGAGGCCACACAAAAATCACACCTGTCATTCGCATCTGACGAGATCCCTTTGTTTCCCAAAATCATTTCACAAGAATCCCTTTGTTTCCCAAAATCATTTCATTGCTTTGCTTAGATATCAGTGCGTGTGAACATTTTCTCTCTGTTAATTTAAACTGCTTCTAATCTAATCGAATCAAACCATATTTTATTTGTGCACAACAATCTATCTACACCAGTTAACAAATTTGTAGGTCTAGAATCTGAGAAGTCGGCTGCACGATAACCGCGACTTAAATTTACTATCGCGATTTTGTAATTAGTTGAGCCTCACACTGACAACAGATTTGTCTTCACTTCACTATAATTTTAAATAATTTTTTTGTTCCCGGTACACAAGAGATTTAATCTATTATAAAGGCTTTCCTTTATAAGTTAAATTTGCAAGTTCACATCTGTTTGCCCGATTCATGCTGTTTTCTATCTTATATACGAACTACCGCGATTAAGAGCCTCGTACATTTTTTTACAAAACGGAATATGACTGCAAGACAAGAAATTTTTAGCTCTTATCCCCTTTCTCTTTAACTGCTACGTTACTCTCGCTATACTATAGCTAATAGAATGTTTTTTTTATCATATTTGCTACATTCTTCGCACGTGAAACCTTATGTCCGAATTATAGACAATGAAATTTGCAATTATTTTATTGTTTCGTGTTATCTGTGACAATTTTTTTGTAGTTATGTAATGCATGCTCATCGTTATATTTAACAATATGGCAACTGTCACCTTTTTCTGAGCAAGATAAGTCGCGAAGTGACATTTGTTATAATTTTTGCCTTTTGTTGCTGTTAAATATTTCTACGCAGAATGATTGTTTTTCTAATGAAAGTTTCATATATAATTAATGACAAAGTAATAATTAAAATATGCAGACATAATTGACAAATATTTCTACATAAATGTCAGATATCCAAAAAAAATTTTTATTTTTTTACGCGAAAAATTAAAGACATATTCTTTTAAAATCAATTTGTTCACCAAAATATGAATCTTCATATTTTATATCCATCATGTTCCTTTCGAAACAAAATTTTTTACAGTATGTCAATGAACTCGCTAAGCGTGCGACCATCTTATTTATAAGTGGGAACGAGCTGCTCACGAAAAGAAACAGCATTGCATTTGAAGTTCATATACATAAATCACTGCTATCTTGTTCGTTCGGTGTTCACAGGCAATCTAATATTGTTGTTGAATTCATCAAGAGTGAGCAAACAATATTCCAAACACGTTCACAGATTTAGAGCTCGTGAATAAATCGTTTCCCGAGCGAACACTGTTCGCTGTTTGTTAAATAATTCGCTGCTCGCTAAATGGATTACACTTTGCGAAACTGTTTTACACTGTTCGTGAACTGCATATTTCATAATTGAGCCGCTCATGTCAAATCGATTAACAAAAAATGAAGAAAAGCGATAAAGTAATATACATTGTTTTTTTAAAATTCTCTTTAAAATATAAATTCAAACAAACATTGAATTATAAATCTTGTATTATTATAAGTCTAGATTTCATCTACTAACATGTAAAATGCATGAGACAATATATTATGACGTAGATATTCTTGGAGTAATTATTATTAATATTATTAGTCTAATTAAATGAGATTTTTTTAAATTATGGTGGAATACTACACTTTTCTTGAAATTTTATTTTTTCTATGACAAGAGATATTAGACAGTTTATTATTATTATTTAATATATATATTAAAAAATTACATTAAAAATTGCTTAACTGAATTAATCAAATTGACTTCTCAAATAAATTATTTATTATTCAAAGGCAAAAGAATTTAGCGACATTACCTAATTATCAAGGAAAATGATTTTCAATATGAAAAGTTAAAAGTTAATCAAGTTTAAATTAGAGCTAAAGATTAAAAATTTTGGCACTAAAATTTAAGGATATTTAAAAAGTGAAGTTAATCGAGTAGGTGAACAGCTCAATTAACAGCCGACAAAAATTTTTATTCATGCGTATCGTTAAACTGATTAAAAATATTACCAGATAATTAAATTAGTCAACGTCCGTTAATTGGTTCGCATTGCATGAAACGACTGCTGTTGAACGTTGACAGATCCATTATTAATAATCGCGTCGCGTTGAACAACGTGGGTATTGTATTGTTATTCAAGGCAACTATTTAATATTTCCATCAATGCTCAATGTTCTTCACATCAAATGATTCGTGCTCTTTTATAAATGCGTTGTTTCACTAGAGATCATAATCGCCTCTCTGTTTTGAATTTCGTTAAATTTCTCAAGTAAAGATTGATTGTACTTTAAACTCTCATGAGGCCGATACATCGGATTCGGCACCGATCGTATCAATATATTTTTAAATTAAAGTTAATTAGTCTTAACAGAGCCTTGACAGAATTGCACTCTGCCACTAACGATTTCAATTAATTAATCGTATTAAAGGAACAGAGAAACAAGATATCAACTCACTTATTAAAGAGACAGGAAAATAGATTATGTTAATGCACTTTTCCGAATTTTAATGTTGTTTCTCGATTGACTGCTATCACTTCCAAGAAAGTGCGAACTCCACAATGATTACTGGCAGCACTGTCACCTTCCTGGATATAACAATGAAGACTCTCCTAGTTTGTCCTAAGAAGACAGGCTTCGATAAGTTCTGCTGCTATTTCTCTGTTTGGCTGCTTTCACTTCCAAGAGGTTCAAAATGATCTTTAATCCGCACTGTAGCTTGCCTAGATGGAAATAGATGCTGTGCTTCCAATAAACTTTTCTTTTAATTCCAGATTTCGCTTTTAATATACTATACTACAGACTTCGGTTTGAATCAATAATTTTTTGGACAAATTTTTTGGATAAATATCAAGGAACCCATTTCCTCTAATTATGTGAGATTAGTTGACTTATTGACATGACTTATTCATTGATTCTCCTCAGATTCATCCTACTTTCCTCTTCTCTTGCAAAACGATTGTTCAAGCAATACTTCAGAGAAAGGAGAACTCTTATTCTTTTAATCACATTTCCGAACCATCTGTAGATTCTTCATTCTATAGGTTTTTTGACTTGTTTAGTTACTCATTTTGAATGATGAGATAAATGTAATTATTGTTCTTTAAAAATAATGAATATTGAAAGGAATATTGAAAGTTAATCGAAGTATGTCAATGTTGAATTTGAAGCATCATATCAATCTTGATGATTGTTAACAGAATTAAAATTAGAATTAATGCACAGGTGTCCTCGTCAATGTTTACTTTTGAACTGCATACAGCTTTGTTCAAGATAATTATTGTATGACGATGACAATAATTGTATATGATGACAATAAATAAACAAATTGAATTAATAAATAAATTAAATAATTCATCAAGTATGTGAGAACATAAATATTAGGTACTTGAGTGAATGATTGACTCTAACGAATCGAAGGACATGCATTTTGAGAAAACTAATTGCCGTTCTTATTCGTAGTTCGGTTTATCAACTCGAATTCATAAATCACTGTTGACTCAGTGATTCTTTCTTTAATCTCTCTATTTTTCATCATAGCGTAAACCATATCCCTGAAAAATTTTCAAACTTCTAACAAATTAGTTATAGCCTTTATCAGATTGTCAATTCTGACAGGCTCCTCTTAAGAGAGGAACAGCAACGTGAACAGTGCAAAATTATATGCTCTAGACTGTTAGGATAATAAAGGCAGTATGTGCGATAGTCGATAGTCTTACCTATTCATTTCCTGAATTCGTTAAACACATCATGTCCCGAGAGGAGCTGTTCCGTCTGATCGATAACTCAGACATTAATTCTATTATAGCACTTTATTTCTTGCATTATTAGTTTTAAATATAAATTTAAGTTTTGAGTAAGATCTTCGAATATGATATTGTGTATATTATTCTGCTCTTTTTTGAAACATTTTTTTAATTCAGAAATATTCTCAAATTGTCCATTTCCTTCACAGATCGCTTTCACAAATTTACCCTAATAATTTTCAATGATATTTAAATCGGAGAAGCACGCTGGCCAATCCAAAAGATATTTTCCGATGAAAAATAGTCTTTCATGATTTTGGCAGTATAGACTCCAGCATTGTTATGTTGGAAGATGAAATTGTCCACAACAATATTTGCTGCAGACATGCTAATTTGTTCTCGAATCAAATTACGATAGATAGCATTTATAGATACGAATAGTAGTATCTATACATATATTTGTTCGTTAATTGACATTGTGATTATATCCAATGTCAACATTATACTACTTCAATGAACGTTGTAACGGTGTCATTTTCTTTTGTCTTACATTGTAATAATAAAAATTGAAGTTACATTGTAATAATAAAAATTGAAACCATCCAGATTTTAGCACTCTTATAACTTTTATAACCCTTTTCCATTTTTTGCTCTAGCATATCTGTATCTTCTTTCGCAAAACTTAATCTTGCTCTTCATGGCTCTTCTTTTAATGCAGATTTTCATTTAAATTTTATGCATTTAATATTTGTGGATGTCTGTAACGATGTCTGCAACGCACACAATTCATTTCTTGAATTTGTTTCAATATTAACTTTTTGACTTACATAATATGAAGTAATTTGATGCAATACATAAAATAGTACGTTTTTCTTGTAACTTTTATTTATTGTTTGTCGATAATTGTTAATATTTTTGAATAAATTATAAAAAAAACTTTGGCTTCTGCGGGTAGACTTTTTCGAAATGAGAAAATTCTTCTTTTTTAACTTTCTCTAAAATTATTTCAATTTCTACTTTCTTTAACTTCTTTTCATGTTCTATCTTTGTAACAGATATTTGGAATGTTCCAAATGATAATTGACTACGTTTATATAATTTGCAGTACAGAAAGATACGAAGAAACATTAAAGAAAGTCCAGTATCTTCATCCAACATCCATAATATATATACAAATAAATTTGATAAAGATCCAGCACATCTTTTTAACAGAAGAGAGCAGGTTAAATCTAGATTTAGAATTGGATACATTAAACCGACATGTTCATCTTCTAATTAAAAATAAGCCAAATAAGTTATTGCACCGTATTCTTGTCTATAGGTCATCTTTTTAACTATAGTAATATTTCTCATCATGGAGACATCTTATTACATCTCAATTACAAAAAGTATTGTAAAAATCTTCTGTATTTTCTCAAAGAAAATTTGTTTCATCAATTTTGACATTGTAAGTTACTGATTAAATTTCGTCATATATTTTATTGTATTAATTTAGTTTAGTAGTACTGTATATGATATATATATGTATATTCTTGAAATGTATAGATACTATTATCAAGCTTATAACTTATCTTGTTATTTTTTACACTTTGTTTTTGTATATTTTTATTATATATTTTGTTAGTTGCGGTCGCTAATCATATGAATGTTTGATGCGGATCTAATTAAAGTAAATAGTAATAATAGTCTAATGTTCGATCGTTTCGTTGACTATTGTTTCATAATTAAAGAACTTTTCGGATTACAGACTTTTCTTGAGAAGAGTACGTTTTTTTCTTTTGACTTGTTGATATTTAAGTGAATTATTGTACAATTATTGGCAATATAAAGATATATATAGCAAGATCGGAAACTTATAAAAATGCGATAATCAGATGTTTGAGAGAAATATTATTTCAAATATTCAAATGTTGAAAAACACAACAAGCAATTTCGAAGCTACAATTTTGAAATTATATATTATATTACAAAGTGTGTGTGTGTGTGTGTGTGTATTACAAAGTATTTATATATCATTCGCTAAATTTCACAGATTTTTATCATATCCATGAAAGCCTAATAGCAGATACATAGGTACTTTATTTTTTGTCCAAGGATGTACTATATCAAAATGCACAGAGTTTATGAAATATGTATCTCTTTCTTCTACACTAATAATTTTTCTATATACATAAGTTGATACTTTTATTAATAAAGTTTACCTATATTTCTAAAAATAAATGAAGATATTTAGGTGTTCTTGTTTAATTTCACCTTGTATTGTATATTTAGTTGTATATTTAGTTGTATTGTATATTCTAGTTTTCTAAAAAACCAAATGCTTATTTACTCATTTATTACAGAAAACGAAGGAAGATTGAAGAATTATAAATAAATCTCGAGGAGCTCTCTTATGATATTCAAATGTAAATTAAATATCATAAGTTTTATACCATGTAAAAGACATGATTTTCTGCTTAAAACACTCTATCAAATAAAGAAAGGAAACCCATTTTGCCAATAAAGCCAAACTCACGTGATGAAGCTATATGTATAATTAATAAAACATCAAGGTATTATTATTATTGAAGATCTAACTATATTATTATATCAGAGATCATATATGGAAGTATATTTATATGGTTCTGACCTTAACTTCAAAAGGAACTAGATGCTAATAAGTTAAATAATAATTAACTAATTAATTAGTCAATTATTAATTAGTTAATGATTAATTAGTTAATTATTAATTTACGAATATATTCATATATCTTGTCTGTGGTGAGACTATCAACGACGACGATTAGAAAAATTTCATTCTAAAAATATCGAATATTAAATATTTTATATACAAAATATCAAACATCAAATTATATACAAAATACTAAATATAAATATTTTATATATAATTTGATTTAATTTAATTTAATTTAATATAAATTTTATTAAAATTTTATATTATATTATAATAAACAAAATGCTATTAAAATAAACTAAATTATAACAAAGAAAATGCCATGTTCTTAAATCAAAACGTTTGTGAATAATAAATATTTTAATATATTTTTTGTGAATATAAATGTTTTTTTCAATTTGACTTATTTTCTTATAAAAGTAAATTTACTAATGCATTAATAATTTAAAACTTAAACTTGAATTCACCAAATTATTTTTTTCTTTATAACAACACCTTCAAAATTCATAATAATTCAATCATGAAAATATGGTTTATGTGTAAACTTATAGGCAAATTAAATTGAATAATAATACTTTTTTTATTTGAGTGTTTATTATATATATATATATATCAATTGAAAAACGATGAGAACTAAGTAAGTTAAGATTTGGATAGGATTTGAATATTAAAATTGTAAAATTACAGAGGCTAAAGAAAAACAAACGAAATATCTTCTAAGAAATACAAAATAGCATAGAAAGTAGAATTTAACATCGTAGTTTCTTTGAAAAAAACAGTTCTGGTCAACCTGATGTTACAAGAAGCAAAGAATTTTACCAAGTATTTCTACACGATCAGACAACATGGATAATTTATTATCCATAAAATACTTTATTTTTTGTACAAAAAAGAATAATATAAACCAGAAAAAATTATAAACATAAAATAAAAAACAGAATAAATTATAAAATTGATTCAAATGCAATAAAAAGCTGAGAAAAAAATAACATTTACTGAGTAAGATATACCTATATTCCAATTATTAAATAATAAAAAGTTAATAGAAATAATAAATACAAAAATAAATAAATAAGTAAAAGGCAATTTCATAAATAACTACTCAATTTCATGTTCAAGATTAAAGGCTCTTTGTTTAAAAGAATATAAGAAAAGAAAAAATAAATATATATATGTGAAAAAAAACAATTAAAATTGTTTTATCAAAAAAAAAAGAATTAAAAAGAATAATTAAAGAAATCACAGTTACACTTTTCTTATTTTCTATTATTTTATTATAATAGCAATATAGTAATGTTAAACTCTTTATGTATTAAACAAGAAAACGTTAAACAATTACTTTAAAATATATAAGATTTATCATCACCTATCAAGATTCTATTAAAATTTATCAGAATAAAAATATTATTCTTATTATTTGTTATATTTAACTTTAATATATGCAATGACAGGAGAAGATACATGTTACTAGTAGACAACAAATTTTCTAATTAATAGTTATTATTTATTTTTTATAAGCAATTATTATTTTTTTAGAAGTTGAGATTTCTAAAACATTGCAATAGACACTTACAAAATTATACAAACAATTTGAACAAGAAAATTCTATAAATTTCAACTTGTAAAACAAAATTAATATTAACAAAATTAATGTTAACTATATTAACTAATTTATATTAATAGATACTGTTAATATAAATATATAATTATTAATATTAATAGTTTTCATTCAATATTTACTAATAATAGTAAATTTTTTTCTAGTAACAAGAATTTTTAATCAAAAAAAGTATATCTATCACACAAAATTTGTGTAATTTTCATGTGTTATTTTTTTGTCAAGATGTAAAATGATTATGAATTTTTACAAGTATTTTTTAATTTTGTATTAATATAGACTTTTTTTATATTTTGTATTATTTAAATATTGTGTATGTATTTTATTTCACTTACTTATAAATATGTTGAATGTGATAATTGAATGAACATTTATACAATTAAATAATAAATAAGGTTTATCTTATTCCATCTGTTGAAAAAAGATTGTAAGTCCACTTTTAAATGTTGAAAATCTCCAAAGCAATATCTAAAGCATTCAAACAATTATTGACAAAAAAGCTTTTTAAAATTGAATAAACTATTAAAAAATCTTGATTAAAATAATTATTGTAGATCTGGTATCTTCTATATCTTTTGTTTAACATAAATGTAATATTTTGTTTAACATAATTGTAATATATCAAAATAATTTATATCATCATATACAAAAATATTGAGTAAATGTGTAAAGTATTTGAGTTTTCTTACAATGTTATATTGAATATTTATATAATATAATATTAAATTATTGAAAATTATAATATTAAGTAATGTTAAATATAAAATTATTTAAAACTATCAATTACATAACACAGTTTCTTTATTTGAGTAATAATATCTTAAGAATTAATATGAAAAATGTAGAAAAGACAAAATAAAGATATAGAACTCCTAAAATATATTCATAGGAAACAAAATCTTGAAATAGAACTCCATAAAAATGAATAAAAAATAATACTTATATATATGTATATTAATTAATATTATAGATAGATTATTATTGATGTAGATAATACTAATATGGACATATATTGATTTTTGTTTAAAAGAGACATTGAAACACATATTTATATATGTTAAAAAAATTCATTGAAAGTTAAAAATAATTTTTCCAACAAATTTATCACTACAAAATTATTCTTGGTATTACAAATAAAATAGTACTGAAAATAGTACTATAAAATAATATTTGTTAATTAATGATAAAAAGAAC
>CAJDYZ010013579.1:9287-19571 GCA_903986555.1 Heterotrigona itama | reverse complement strand
ACTAGTAGTGCTGCGGTCGCAAAATCGATAAGACAGGATGTGACACGAAAATGGTAAGATCCTTATTATCATGGCCGAAAAAATGCATTGTGATGCAATGTGTATTCATATATCTCGTCTGTGTTAGAGATAAAAAACCAGTGATTTTTTATTATGTTGGTATTTCAGATCACGGGCCACGAACTCCCGTAAATTGCTTGGTCTATTCATATACCTCGTCTGTGTCGATAAATAGGTATAAATAAAAATTCGTTAATACAGTGGTTTGGCCGTAGATGGCACCACTATTTCTAAATTGCGCACTTTTCATTGATTACACATAATTGCGCAAAAAATGGGGATGACACTGCGGAAAGGAAGCTTTTGAAAGTTAGAACGTTAATTTGATTCGTCAACAATTCAAAAATTCCATTTATTAGCCGAGAAATTTGATCTTTCATATGTGTTGTAAAAATATTAGTTTTGTGCTTTTGTCGCTACGCGACGCTAATGTTTCAGTGTCTATGAACTAACCAAACTTTCATTTGCAAGAAAAACCGGATTGACTTTTAATCGTTTATATTTTCTATCTTTCTAATCGAAGCCCCGGCTTTCTTCCTTCGTACTAATCAATCTTTGAAATATGCACATAATACGTAATTACAATTGCATGCATTGTAGAAGCATGCCATCCTCGTACAATCAACATGGCGGCTTCTACAAAATAGTAAATAAAAGTGATAAGTTTTTTATTTCTCAATAAACTTCATAGAAAAAGTGCAACTGTTTACTGTTTTTATTTACAATACCCATTACTACAGGATGACGACAAACGACGTTCATGCTGCGTGAAGCGGACTTTCCATTATCTCTGTACGTTTTTCTCTCAATATTCATGTGTTTTGTTAACATGTGTAAGCGCGCATTTCGCAACACATTGCGAATTTCAATTCGTAGACGAAAATGGAATTTCGAAATAAACTGTATCTATTTTCAAAGTAACTCGTAGCAGTGATATTTCGTCGTCATTCGTTTGCTTGTTGATTTCAAAAAGATAACTTTCATATTTCTTTTTTTTTGTTTTTTATGTAGAATTTAGATGTTTATGCGACATTCATTGCAATTAATATTACATATTGTAATTGCCCTAGCCGTAAACACGATATATATTTATAAAAAATACAGACACTAGATCAAATTAAATTAAATTTTCAAAATAATTCGCCATTTTTAATTCTATCTTGCTCTATTCTACGATTTTGTTTTATTGCACGGGAATTATCTAATTTATATGCCGGGTACTATCGCTTTTTTTTTGTCTTAATAAATTACACAAATAATGTACATATACACGTTTGATTTTGAAGATCGAAGCTGCATACGAGTATTTAAAAGAAAAAATATAAAAAATGTCACAAAAACGTGAGCTATCAAAGGATAGAGTACTTTTTCGAATATTGAAAACTAGAAGCCCGGCCGCTAGCAACATATGTGAAAAACTGGTATTTATCAATGAATAATAACTTCATATTTTGTTGGTATTATATCATAGTGTTAAGCTATTAATACTGCAGTCCCAACGTGTGTTATTCAATTATTATTTATTATAATTGATAGATTTATTCCAACGATAAATTTTTATTCGTGACGAATTGTTATTTTAGGATAACAATGTGAAGAACATTATCCTTTTATCAGAAGATGAACTTTGTGAACTGTGGCAACATGTGAAAACTATATTACTAAAGGCACAAAAATTATATAAACAAGCAACAAATAAGTGCAAATATATGAAGGTAAGATCATTTATATAAATGTTCTACATGATTTTTTTTTTAATTTTATTCCATTATCATTAATATAATAATAATAATTATTATTACTATTATTAATAAAATATATTTATATTATAAATTTCAGGAGTTCAATCTTATGGTCAAATTGATACGTACAATAACTTTCATGGCTCGTGAAACAATTGTACAACGAATATTTATACCCAACATTCTATTACAGAACATAATGTTACTACATTCTGCTATATTACCTAACATAAAAGACAAACAGGTTGATATTTAAATATTACCATTTATTCTCGTAATATCTGTGCTTTTTAATTTTAAATAAGTATTTTTCTAAGGCTAAAAATGAAATATCTAACTTGTTGGAAAAATGGTGGATATTAGACATGTTATGGAAAGAAAAAGTGATAACAAATACATTGAAGTACCTCATCCAGAGTTGCAAATCTTCATTGGTAATTATATGTCAAAGAGATAAATATATGCGTGTGTGCAGTGTAACTTCAAGTTACTGATTGATTAATTACATCTTTAGCAACATATAAAGCGTTTATATGAGATAAGGTCAGCTATCATGTTGTTAAAATGCACGGAAGATGTAAGAGAATTACTTAAACTTGTTCGAGAAAAAACTGTGATGTCACTCGAAGAAGGTCGAATGTTGATATTGCATTTGTTTACACTTGGAGAGCAATATATACTGGTACAAGTTATAAACAATATATTTAAATATTAATTTTTTATCAAACTTAACATTTACGTTAGTGATGTTTCAGGGAATTCACAATAATGTTAAAGTTGTGTTACAAAATATAGAACACAATTATATTGCTGCATATGCAGATTTGTATGTAACAGCATGTTTAAATGCAACTGAAAAATTTAAAAAATTTATTGTTGAGAATTGTTTACAAAACATTATTTTTCATTGTTTCCAAGCACATAGAGATAGCGCAGGAAGAGGAAAGCTTGGTAAAAATCTGCTTTTATTTCTTGCTGCTATGCATAATAACAAGAAACTTGCAGCAAGATTAATGATTCACAATGAATGTAAATCTTTAGTTTGGAATTATTTAAAGGTATTATCGAAATAAAATATACATACATATGCATACATTGTTATAATTGTAATACTACAATTTAAATTCTTGTTACAGGTTCCTGGTTCTTTCATCAAATGTAATGCTATAGAGATTCTTTTCATAACGAGTTCTGTTCAATATACATGTGTTTCAAAAAACAAAAATAAAATCTATATTCAAAAATATTATAAAACAATAACAGATCTCTTAAAAAATTCGAATCCTGAAGTATGCATTGTTACTATAAATGTAAGCCAATTTTACGTAATTATTGTTTTACCTAAGTGTTATAGAATAATTATTAAGGGAACTTCTAATATCTAAAAATTATCTCTCTTTAGGGTGTGTTTGAAATGTTAGAAAAATATTGGTCTAATGTTCCAATTAATATTATTCAAAACTGGTTAAATATCTTATTAGAACACACCAAGAAAGCCAATAATTCCGAAATAAGAGCAAGCATTTTTATTGGTCTTAAAAAGATATTAGTTAAAGAACGATCTCATAGAATAGTTAAGGATTTTTTACCAAATTTTGCAAATAGTATTTACGATGAAGATCAAATGGTATTAGAAGCATTAATTAAACTTCTTTATCATGCACAAAAACAACTGGGAATACCATTTTGGAATATAGTACCTTTGAGCTATGTTCTCGATCGTTTAGAGGTACACGCAATACAAAATAACATTCATTGTTTAGAGACAAAGATACTACATTTAGTGTCATTATTTTTAGACCACTCAAAATGCACTTGTTTTACAAGAATTGATAAAACTTGTCTGGTTACGTATATCATCAAATGGTACACATTATGATAAAATAAAAGATGAATTAGCACATATAGCCACAAGCAATATAAACGCCATTAGAAGATTTTGTTTGCATTCTAAATCTATTATAAGCTGGAGTACATCTACAAAACTTATTGAAACTTTATTACCTATGATAAAAGAAGAAATAGAATGTTTACCTGCAGCAAAAGTATTAAGCAAAAATTGTAATAAAAAAGCTAAAATTGTCAACAAGAAGAGTAGACACGAAAATGGTAATAATGCATAAATATATCCGACATCAAGTTTAAGTTTAAACTTAATAATTCCATTTATTTTAACAGATTCTTCAGTTAGTTGTAATGAAGATTTTAATAATTATAGAAATATAAATATATATATTGATGTTATTGCTATGTTATTAAAAGCAAATATTAAAGATACAGACGAAGAAAAATTCTATAATGAAGAAATGAATATTTTACAAGTAATAGCGCATGCATTACCAGAACTTTTTAAGTATTTCAGGGTAAGTTTCTGTCTTCTATCTATTCCGTAAGTTCTCGTAATATATAATTATTTCTTTTTTTTTTTTAGGAAACCCCAGTAAATGATTCAATAATATTTTTATTTTCTTTAATACCTCCGAAATTTTTCTTGAATAAAATTGAAGTTATCGAAATGTTGGTACAACAATTGTGTGATCCCAATACCTCTGATGAAACCCTTCTTTCAATTATATATCTTCTCATGAAATGGAATAAAGAAGATACAATTTTGTTTACATTGACGCATCTTTTTACGGAATCTTTAAATACAAGTGCGAAATATAATCAGGTACAGATATTACGTAATAAACATATTGATGAGAATAAAATAATACTATGAAATGTCTGTTTCAGTATACTATTAACTGTACAAATGATTTTCAAATTAATGAGAAAGGTTTAGAATTAAGTTTACGAATTTTAAAACATTTGCTACATATTGAATATCAATCAGTTTTAATGAATAAATATCATAAGGACATGCTTAAATTTTGGAAAAGTTTATATAAATTAAGAAGTTTAATAGAAAAAGAATTAAATAATGAATGCAATATAAGAAATCTAATATCCAAAGATATAATTATAAATTTCTTTAAAGAATATATATCAATGATTACAATATTACATAAAAAGGATGTATTTGACGCATCAGAACATTTTTCAGAGATTTTATTGTGGATCAGAAGGTGAAAATTAATTAATTAATTTTTATTAGTTTCTTCAAAATATTATTATTAATATCTTTTCTTTTTAACGTAGGACGATAGTGCCGCACATATCACATGTAGATGTGAACATTATGGAAAATCATCATATTTGTATAAAAATAATAAAAAATACTTTTGATGTGTCAAATTTACTAGTGAAAGAGTACAATGCTACTCCAAAACTATGTTGTGATATCGTACTTTTATACTGCAGTTGTTTATCATCATCAAATGGTATCATTTTTTTAAATGATGCATTTGATGCAATAATGATGTTATTAGATTTTAGTCAAATGGCTTATGACAAAAAAGAACCAAATTTATTAAAGACTATTGTACCAAACTTTATATGTATTACGATGGTTACTTTAACTAAGTATAACAAAGATATATTATTTAAATATACAAATGTAAGTATTTAGAAAATTATGTAAAAAAACGTGATATTTTCTATAATAACAAGTAAATATTAACTGCAGGACTTAAAAATACTGCAAGAATTAACGCAAAAATATTTTTCTGTTATTAAAAATACCTTTCATAACGAAAATTCGTATCTTTCATACATAACTACTATGTTTAACGTTGCAATCAGTAGTGTAAGTGCAGAAATAACATGTGAGTTACAATGCTCACACATAACGGAGGAATACATTTCAAGTACTCAATTTCCTTATTTAGCGAAGAAGATATTAAAAATTGTATTCGACCAAAAAAAATATCAAAAATTGAGCATACAAGTATTAACAAAGACAATAACAAATTGTACAAAAGTAAGTATATTTGTACTGTTTAAAATATATCGTTAGTCACACTAATTCATTTCATATTTCAGATTGACATGTTATCTGTTTTGCTAATAATATATAAAATGCTTAAATCAAATGATAAAAAAGTTATTAATTTACTTAAGAATGTTACATTAGCATCCAAAGTACATTACCAAAAGCAATCTTGTGATACTCCTTTTGACAGGTATTATTAATTTTTTATTTTAAAAATAAAAATGTATTAACTGTAATAATAATCGTATGATTGAAAGTGTTAATCTTATCTTTCCAGGTCTGTAAATGACGCAATAAATGTAGTTATAGATGCAATATTAAAAAAATAATACAATTACCATTTGTATATAAATAACTAATAGATGCTAGTATGTTCAATGCACAATATATTTCCATTTAGTTTTTTTATATATTAATGAAAATATAAAATATTTTTGTATGACTTAAAAAGATATTTTTCTACAAGAAGAGGAACTATGAAATTTATATCTTAGTTTATTAATTATAATATTGCGCATAATTAATAAAATATGAATTCTAAAAAAATATACGATATAAAATGAAATAAATATGTATAGTTTATTTAAGTCTAATCACTTTTTATACAAGAATATTTCATTTGTTTTTTATATATACAAAAAACTTAAATAAATTATACAAAATTATAATTATTAAAATAGCTATAAATTTTAATTTATAACTTAGTCTATTAATTTATAACCATTGCACGTTATTTAGCCAGAAGATGTTATATTTCTTATTTGTCTGACTGCAGCTACAACTCTGGCATTGCATCCAGAGCTGCTGTTCTGATAATCTTCCGGTGGTAGTCTTAATAAAAGAGACATATGTTGCAGATTTTCTGATAAAGATAGACCAAGTTCTTCTAATACATTACCGAGGTAATCTATAACATATATTACATGCATTCAAAAACTGAATAAAATATTTTTAATGCAAAAATATATACCTATGTCAGTTGCTAGTTGTTTACATGCGGCGGAGCTTAACTGGCAAATTCCTAATGTTTGATCTAGAAACATTTGGCATGTTTCTTTAGCAATAATTTCTAACAAAATACCAGTAAATCCAGATTCAGTGGAACTTTGTGCATATTGTGGATCTGCTGCTTTTAATGCCTGGGTAAGACTTGGATTTTCCCTAAGTAAAAAGGGTTCTAAATGCTGTGGTAATGTCATTAAATATTGTCCAACTTGTGTTATATATTCCTGAGGTGCAAAACTATAATCAGGTAAATCTGCACTTAAATGAGTCATTTTGTTAGTTTCTGTTGACCATGCTGGTGCTTTTTGCACTGATAATAACTGTGTAAAGATAGGAGCGAAGATTACTTCATATGTTGCACGATGTAAATCAGAACATAATTTCTGAATAGATTTTATTATTGGATCGAGAATTGTTTCTTCTTCTGTAAACGAAGACATTTATTTAAATATTAAGTAATAACTGAAGTCATTAGGATTTTTTTTATTAATTACCTTTTTGAAAAGATGCGGTTAAATTCTCCAATTCATTTTGGGTTGATATATTTAAAAGTAATTTTTTATACTGATTAAAAACGCTGCCACTTGTATTTTGTAACTTGTTATTAGTTTCAGTAATATCAATTATCAAAGATTTCTCAAATTGTTGAATTTGCCCCAAAAGATCACCTGTATATATAATCAACAATTTTGCTTTAAATTTATTTAGAAAAGAGAATTAAAAATACTACCTATAGTTTGCATCAAAGTAAGACACATTTGAAACAAATTCCAATCTTCATGCTTTACTTTTTTGCGTTCTAATTGCCGTATAGCCGTTTGATACTTTTCAAGATATTTATTGAAATAACTCTGAAAAAATAAATATTTAATTATAAATTAATATATATAATGAGAAACATCTTTATTTTAAAATTTTAGATGAAATAACATACAGTTAAAGATTTTAATAAACCAGGATAACCGCAACCATCTGTAAAAACTTTACACGTTTTATTGGCTTCATTTGCATATTCCATTACTCTTGAAATGCTAAGGGAAAGAATATTGATTGTATCACTTAAATCATCTTGTGGAGAGCCCATAGACTGCAGCTGTTGTTCAAGTTGAGCTGTTTCATAAATATTGTATTTTGTAACATATGGAACATAAGGTGCATATATTGCTTGCGCTAATGATAACAATTTTAGATTTTGTAATTTTCCATGTGATGATGTCTCAATAGCACCTTGCAAGTTTAGTGCAAAGTGCCTTGTAATTTGTTTAAGTTCAAGTAACAGTGATAATTGTACAGCAATTGAATGTTGTTTTAATAGAGCTTCTATACATTCTGGAATGCCTGGGTCCAAACTCCTCAGAAGATCTGCATATACCTCAATTATTACATCAACTGAGTCATTTGAAAATACTTGTTGAGACCATTTTACCTTAAAATCAAATTATTTTAAAAACGAAACTTATGGTATGCATTAATATAACATTTTTGAAATAAAAACTACCTGATCATTCCAATTAGATAATAATTTATCGTAATAAGTGTGTAACCAGTAAGAAACATTTTCATCTTGTGCTAATTCAATAGTTCTGCGCCATTCTTGTCCTAATGATACTTTCAGACAATTATGGTAGTATTTAAGAAGTTGTGGTAAACGTTCCATTTTATTAAAAATACCCACATAAATTTTGGATTCTTCTAAATATTTTAAAGCAAAGATATTAGTTCATGTTGTTATATTAAAAATACAACTATGATCAGTATGATATACCTAAATTTGCAGCAGTGAATGCTTGGACTAATTTTGGACTAGCCATAGCTTCTAATCGATTTTTCAAACCTTCTAATTGTAATTTTTTATCTTCATAATCAATAACATTTATAAGCATTGCCAGTGATTTTTGCATACTGAACAGTTTATTTGCTATAGCTTCTACATCTCCCGACTCAAATACCTGAAATATTGAAAATAATATTAAGTCAAAATTGATGAGGATTTGCTTATTTTCAATGCTTCTATATCATACTTCTTCAACATCATTGGCAAGTATACTCCAATTGTCAGCTTCGTGTAATCCTTGTTTAGCAGTTTGCAAGTCTGTTTTTATTTTATCTATTTTCTCTAACGTTGCCATGGATGAAGCAGTATCTTTTTCAACCTGTTTAATAAATTAATGTAATAAAGATATTTAATTGTTTCAGACAGATTTTATCAAAATTAAAACCTTTTCTATTTCTTGTTTAACTGCAATCATTTTTTCTCTCAAAGCCAAGGCTTCTTGTTGCAACAATTGGGTATCCCTCAATACCCTTGGCAAGCTTGAAAGAACAGATTGACTGGTCTCTTCTAAAGCACCATTAACTTGTTGCACGTACAGTTGTAATTTCATTACTAATGACGAAACGAATGCCTAAGAATGTAACGAAACTATTAAACTATTAATATGAAGGAACATCTTTTTTAATTCGAACATTATGACGATCTCGTGGCTGAATATTTATTTGTATA
Organism: Heterotrigona itama; assembly: GCA_903986555.1. Classification (NCBI taxonomy): domain Eukaryota; kingdom Metazoa; phylum Arthropoda; class Insecta; order Hymenoptera; family Apidae; genus Heterotrigona; species Heterotrigona itama. The sequence continues at coordinate 10,387 of CAJDYZ010013579.1, read as the reverse complement.
AAATAACGATTTTTTTATTTCTAGAACATTTTTTTATTTAATAAAACGATATTTTCATGCACAATATGGTGAAAAAAAAGTCAATCTTAAAAAAGACATATGGTGTCATTGACCGCGATGTAATGGAAGCAGTCAGTTTAGTAACTGACTGTACTAGTGCAACTGAAAGTCAAAAACTGTGTCGAGGAAAGAAACACAGCCCGCGCGATCGAGATTACCATAACTGTATGACTTACATCTCTGTTTTCTTGTGCCTCGACAGATTTGAACGTTTTATTAATCCAGTCTTTCACATCGAAAGTATCTTCGGAAAACGCAGATACGTCCTGAAATCAGTTTAAGGTTAGGAAAAATTTGATCTCATTTTGAGAATTTTCCACGTTTCTTTTCGCAGAATACGATTTATTTTAAACATCCGACAAACTGTACTAAACTTCTGAGTGGATATTTCATTCTCAAAATTTTTAATAAATGTTTCGTTGTTGCTTACCATGGTAAATGTGCAAATCGTTACAAGAGTTCTTGGATAACTTTTTTTTTTTTTAAATCCGAAAAAATGTAAAATATACGATACGAGCGACGATGTTTTAAGAGACGAAATTTATTTTCTCTGTATTTTATTACTTTTTCATAGATGCCGTGTAGCGCAGAAGTGCTTCGGTACACGGTCACTTTGCCGTTATACTTCGCGTGTTGTTTCGTGACGCGAAGCAAATCCAGAAGGGCGTTATTATCATATCGTTAACAAATTAACTCGTTCTCTCGTATTTCCTTCGTTTTCTTATATTCGTTATTATCAAGCACTTTCGTGCACCCCCGAAATACATATATATGTAGTGTTTGTAAGGTGGTATGATCGTCGAGCGGATCGATTGTGCAAATGTGCAACATTTATACATATTTCTGTAACGGTACGCAGTTCTAGGTTAATAGATTCAGTTGAACTCGATGTGAAAATACGAAAATCTCGGGAAATGACAACTTCGCCATATACGATAATATTTCGCACGTATGTGACGGTATTAAAATTTAACGATAACGAAACGACACAATGAAATGAAAAAAGAAAAAAAAACTTTAAAATTAAAACGACCGTTCTG
>CAJDYZ010013578.1:1775-12509 GCA_903986555.1 Heterotrigona itama | reverse complement strand
AAAAAAGAGGAAAATGTATCGTTCTCTGCGTATCTCTTTCTTTGTCCGCAGGTATCGTCGAAACATCAAGCGCTTGGCGGCGCGCTCATTCCTCCGTTTATCACGCCGGCCATTTCATCCTGTTTACTGAACTTGCAGCATTTACCGGTGCAACTTTCCAAGAGTTCGCGGCCCATCTTGGCGTACAACGTACGTGTTCCGAGTTCGAACTATTAAGATCGGCATCCATCACTGTCGAACGAACCGATACGAAAGACCACGCGTCTCGGTTAATCGACCAAGAAAAAATACCGATCTCGGCCAAGTCCAGGGAAGAGGAGCAACTTTCTGTCGTAAATTTCTGCAGCGAGATAAACCTTGACAACGACTGCTGCACGAGCAAAGTGTGATTCGACAAGCGAAAACGGTGGCCTACGCTCTCCATTAATCTCTCCCGCGTTGTGAGATCTCGCGGAAGAATAATCGAAAGAATGTTCGTCGCTCTCGTTATTATTACTCACGGTAGACTTCTTTGGTCTTTCTTTCATCCGTCAGCGGTTTCGCTGCGTTTCGTTCGTCTTAGAACCAACAGGTCCAAACGTGTAACATTTATTAAAGCGCCACGGGATCTTCGCATTAGCAATTTCAGCCGTTTCAAATTTCCAGTGGCCTTTGTTCCTCGCGGCTTCCCGCGGCGTTCTGCTCGCCAGCAAAGTTACGCCGAGGCCGTTGGCAGGCTGCAAAGCGCATTACCATTGAAACTATTAACTAAAGAGGAAAAGAGCTTCACACTTCGTTTCGGTGAAGAGATTTTCATTTAATCCTTGCCCTCGGATACATAAAGAAGCGACGTCGCTTCGCGCAGCTGCACCCTGCCTCGCCGCGGAGGCGCGAGTTATAGAAAAATTTATACGAACCGGGCGGTTGTGAACTCGCGAAAGTGTACTAATAAACTGTCCTTCTCCTTCCTCTCCTCCTTCCTTCTTTCCTTCCTCTCCCATTCTTTCGCGCTTCGAGAAAGAGTTCCTCGAGCTCGTCCGCCGGCGGAGGGGGAATAGTGTTATTTTAAAAATATACCACTTGCGTTCGTGTATGCCGGTACGTCCCGAGATACTGCGATACTGCGTTTATGTTACGTGTTATTACAGGCCGTTCGGTTCGCTCGAGTTCGGTCGCGGCCCAGCGTGAAAGTAATTACAAAAAGGGAGGAAGCAACAAATTGTTCCGCAGGACAGCCGCAATAAACTGCCGCCCCGCGTGTTTTAAGTAGTCCGAGTCGTTTCATCGTCAGACGCGGCAGCACCGTTCCAGAAAGCGATCTCCATCGGTAAACGACGTCTACTTTCCCGCGGCTTTCTATTTTATCACCGACGATTTCGTAACTAGTCCGAACGAGGTCTATCCTCGGCCGCATAAAATGCTTTTATCATTGTTGCTGCGTTTCTCCTTTTCTCTTCGCTTCGTTTCTGTTTCTTCACAATTTCTCGAGTAAATCCTATGTACGTACGCTGTTTCTTCTTTCCTCTTCGAACGTACGCGTCGTATCCGCAACGTCGGTCCAGTCGGCGCGGAAGGAAAGTGTAAAAAACTGGTTGGAAGTTTTCGCGCGAAACGGTCGCGCCCGTTCTTTTACTGTTTTACATTTCAGCGGAGCTTTACACGCTCCTCGAAACAGTAAACCCACTTTCCCCTCCTCCATCTTCCCCTCCCCACAGTTACGCGTAATGCCTTTATTTTTGCGTATAAAGTGCCAGACTACCCGGGAGATCGTACATGTTCCGCGTAAAAAAAAAGATTTTCACCGCTTCCCTCCTTTTACTTTTATGGTAAACAGCGAAGAACCGTACGGCTTTAATTTCAGAAAAATAGAGAACGGCGAAACGGCGTGTTTTGTTTGCACCGCGCTATTTGTTTAATATTATAATAAGAGCTTTCACGAGTGTCAAAGCACACCCTTCTGGAGGGTATCCTCCTCTACCTGTCCAGAGAGGAAATTATTCAAATCAAACAAGTAAAATTCAAATGGCCCGACTGAAATTCCTCGCTTCCCCTCGACTATTTAGAGGTTTCTTTATGTCTCCGTGAAATTACAGAATCCGAGCGGGAAAAAATAACTTGGAATTTCAGTTTGTCGCTGCAATATTGAGAGATAATATTTGACGATACAAATTGATTGGGGAAAAAGTAGAAGAAAAAGGAGAAAAAGGTAACAAATTAAACATCGCAACGTTGCTCCTTAATGGATTGAATACCGATGCTCTCGGAACGGAGGTAATTTGGAGTGTCTTTTACTGTCGAATCGCAATATCCTTCTTGCTGTGGTTCTCAACTCCCTCCGATACTTTATTACCAACTTGCGACTCTAAGGTACGTAATCGAGAAAAAATTTCGTACAGCGCCGGGAGCGTTGGACGAAAATTTTCGACCTCGAGCCGTAAGTAATATCGGCTCGCAGACAGATCGGAGAATTTAAGGAATGTTCGATAAAGTGACCCACCCGGTAGCCAACTCGCGATGGGATTTCACTGGTCGTTTCGTGGAATAACGCGAAGGGGACGGTGGTCTCGATCTACGGCAATTTCGTCCAGGATTTTCTCCTTTCCGTCGCGTGTCCTCAGGCTAATTTCTAAAATCCGATAAACATCGGGTCACCACCGGCAAGGCAGGGCTAGGGGCAGGGTTGGGGCAAGGTATTGACAGGGGATAAAAGTACGACAGGCTAACGAAATTACTTCTCGAAAATCCTGGCGTGGAAACGCGAGCAGAGGCTAAGGGGGAACTAGAGGAACCGATTTTCAGGATTGCCGGGGAAAATCAATAGCTATCCCCGTGCTTCGGCAACGGCTAACAACGGTCTCGGCTGACGTAGGACTCTTTGTGCCCTCCCGAAGACTCCCAGCCGAAAGTATACTCGATAATTGAAAATATTGATTCACGACCACGCGTTCCCGAGGCTACGTCTCGCTCTCGGTGTATCGTTACATCGACTGGAAGACCGAAGGAAGCTTTCTCCTTGATATTGCATTTCTTGGATCAACATCGAGTCGAGTCTATCACCGTCGAATGGGAATAGAGCCGCGTATTTAACCTGGTCACCTGTACCAGAGAAAACGACGATGCATTCCGCGTACGACGTGAATCTTTCGCACGGGTCGTTCAGTATTCTCGCTCTTCTTTTTCTCGCTCGCGCCGAACACCGACGAAATGACGATGAAGTCGCTTTACGTTGCAAAGTATCGTTCTGTAAAAGTTCTTGTTGTGGATCGCAAGATAATTACTTTGTCTCGATAGCAAAAATCAAACGGGAACATGCAGCGTCCTAATTTCGAATACTTCTCGCGCAGAGAAAGACAAATTGAATTTCTCTTGATCGGCTGGTCCCGATTGGACATGGTGTTCAAATCCCTGATAATTACGACAACGTTTTACCGAAATAATCTGTCGAGTCGCGTCGACATCACGAACGATATTCACGCGAGCACGCGTTGCAAGCAAAGAGCTTTCGAGTGCTCGTCGCGAACCGAATCAATCGCACGCGAACGTGTCGACGACAGATCTGTCCACACTTTGAAATCCTTTCCCGCTTGGAGGAGTGCGGTCGAACCGAGAACAGAGAGACAGGGAGAGACAAAGAGAAAGAGACAGAGAAAAGGAGAGAGAAAGAAAAAAAAGCAATGCTCGCTACGCACGCTACTTGACGTGTCAACGGCATCGCCAACGTGTCATATATTAACAGGGATCCGCTGGTGAAAACTCTCGAAACACTCTCGAAAAGCAGGGACGAGTGGGCCGCGTGCGACTGAATTGTCAGACCGCTGACAATCTTCGAGCGAGTGACGTGAAGAGGTTTTCCATCGCGCGTCGGTGACTAATTACGGAATATCGTGCTGAACACCCCATCTCCCTCGCTGTTGGCACGGCCGAAACGTTCTGTTAATAATTTCGCCGACGGATGTCAACGGCGATCGTATCGATTTTCCTGCTGTCCAACTTTTTCGCGGTAATCGCGGTCGAGGAGAAACTGTACGGTTTTGGTCGGTTGATGTTGAACGATTCGTGGCGAAACGACAAATAAATTACTCAACGTAACGTCTCAAAACTCTTCATTGTCAAGCAACGAAAAGTCCAGTCGGCAACGCGAGGAAGAACTTTGTCTTGACTTTGAGTGTTGGCGGCAACTAAGAGAGCCGTGTTTAACTGTCAAGCTCTAGCTGGGAAAAAGAAAAGAAAGAGAAACAACTCGGTTCGAAGCGGGCCAAACAACAGGCGTTCCCTTCGCCGAGTTCATCTACCGGGGAACCAATTAATCGACGATAACGGAGTGCGTGCTCGAGTTTCACGAGTGATCCAGTTGGAATGGATCGTGAACCGAGCGTTCGGTTGAAAAACAAGCGAACCGAGCTCGGTGGCACCACGATCAGGCGTCGATGGCGCGTTCAATATCGCGGACAGATTCGTCCCTCTCGATGTCACGTGGACGATGATGCTCGCTGACAGGCAGAATCGCGGCAGAGCGATTTCTGTGCGTGACGTCCGGTCACGCTGGCGCGTATATACGAATTTCGTACGGGCTGAATCGAAGCCAGGCCAGCCCCCGTTGGCGGCCGATCGTTCGAAATGGAATTCGACAGGCCACTCTGCCTCTTCCCTTCGTTGCGTTTCCTCGTTCGCGATTCCACCCTCCCTTCGCCCACCCTCCCCACCAGATAACCCCGCCCTCCTCTTCTGCCAACCCCTCGCCCATCCCTTTTATCTATCTCTACCGGAGAGAACCGTCGCGGCGGCCATTAAACGTCAACGACAGGCCCCCCGGATGACGAAGTACCGCCGATGCACAATGCCCCCCGAGTGCAATCGCATCGAAACGAGTACGCCGGCCAGAGGCTTTGACGAAGTGCGTACTACCTGGATTTATTTGTTTTTCCGCTGATCCCGTTCCGCGGGTATTTCCTCCAACCTGATTTTTGACTTTCTTCGCGATCGAACACTTCGTGTCCCCGTACACCTGTTAAACATTAGCGCAAGAATGTTTAACGTTCTCGAGGTCTGGTCTTAGTATTTCTTTTGGAATGATTTTCGAAAATATGACTACCAGATCGAGGACTCAGAAAGTCGCGAGTCTGTTTTTTTAATATTATCGAAGACACTTCGACGTTCTGGAAACGTCTGGAACGATTAGGGTTGCTAGGCGAATGAATGATTTCATCGAGTGATTATCGAAGCGAATCTCAGAATCTCAGAATCTGAGAAAAGTTTGCAGAGATTAACCATCAAAGTAGAATCTCGAAAGTTTTCATCAAAGTGAGGTAAAGTAAAATCTCCGTCGTTGAGCAAAGTTAGTCAATAAATTGAGACAATAAAGTGAGATGTATCGCGATTAGACACGGTCCACCGCTGTTAAGTTAAATTATTATTTCCGAACAAGTACAGCCACGAGTACGTGACATGCAGATCGGACAAGAGATCGTAAATCTCTGATTATATCCTCGACACGAGACATTCTAGTACGCGTCGAAAATTTCAGCCACAGGTTTATTGGTTATCAGTAACCAGGATTTTAGTAACAGAAAGTAGAACTCACGGACGAGATACGCCAGTCTTGTAGCGCGATTTATTATTTCCACGATGTGGAAATCATCGACGTATCTCGGCGCCTCGACGCCCATCTAATTAGCGTCAAGCTACGAGTACACCCACAGTCGGTCCCGACGTCAGCGTCGAGGGGCTCGAATCAAAGCACCAGCTGCTACAACTACTTAACTCCAACGCCGGTGTCCGTGATTTTAGACAGCGGCGCTCCTTGTCAACTTCCTGAACACGTGACGTTAATTCTGAAAGACTGGCATGCATCGGATCGAATTTTAATATATTACCACCCTGGCCCTTTCGAACGTGAGAAAATAGGGTTACACAGGAATAGTATCCGGTTAATTGACACGGTGTTGGATCCGTGACGTGTCAATTATTCGGATAGATAGGAGTTTCGGGAATTTCCAGCTGTTACCTGCTAGCTTCCTTGCTAGCTCCTTCACCACGTCGACGTCCCGATCGTAATGTTTCGAAGAATTTGCATTTCTGACGTGATGTCACTTGATTCGAGTAATCTAAAAAGAGACTTTCTCGCGATACAGCAGAAAAATATACAAAGAGAAGTGTTTAACAAGAAGTAAAGAAATCTGTACACGAAGAAATATATTTCCGACAGTTATTTCTCTCAAGATTGTCTTAAAGTATATTAAATTGAAATAAAAGTATGACTTCCACATCATAAATCATTTTTCTTCACTGATGAATTGTTAATAACTTTCCTAATATCTCTTATGAAAGACTCTCACGTCTAAGCTATTCCATATGTTTACATTTACATTTATATTTATTTGAAATATTGATCTTAAATAATACATGTGTCTTAAAATAAACTATTTAAGTCTCCCAACCTAAAATTTAATATTTCAAAATTGTTCTAACATGACCTTCAAGCAAATAGATTTCAGAGACTTTACAAAATTTGTATATATATGTATCAGCATATAATTGAACAAATTCAAGCGTATGACCGAAGAGCGATTTTTTATTGACAATTAGTCAATTAGTCAAGATTTTTTATTGACAATTAGTTTATTGACAATTACTGACAATTAGTCTGACACGCGCGATCACGAATCACAGTGCGAGGGGTTAATAATCGCGTAGGATCTCCGTTGGATGATGCGTTCGGTCCGCGTGTCGTTGATTTACATTCTCTTTTCAGGGATGATCCGACACTAAAGCAGAAGGCTTCGAACACGCCGGGCAAGACCGTCCGCCATTTCCTCTGTAGACATAGGCCTGGCTTCAGCCAGCTCCGAAGTCTAGAAATTAAATTTCAGACTGCCCGCCTCGAATACTAAGCAGTCTGTCCGTGCAAGAGCCAAACTAACCCTTCGGACTACCCTTCCGCGTTTCCTGCCGTCTTCCTCTCTCTCGCTTGCTTTCTCTCTCTTCTTCCTGTTCTTCGATCTGTTTTCTTTCTTCGCGAATAGGACGGAGAACTCGCGGGAAAGAGAGAGAGAGAGAACGCGGTTCGACGATGACGAGAGAAAAAAGAGAGGAAGAGGATAGAAGAAGGAGATTCAGCAATATGGCCGACCGGACGTCCTGTCAGGGCAAGATATAAGGGACTCCCTCTGTCCCGGAGGACTTGGCACCCTTTTTCCTCCGGACTGTTGGTCCGTCTTTCTCGCTCAAACCTCTGGGACTCGTTTCCCTTCCACTTGTCTCACCCCACGGTGTGTTTTCCGACTAGACCTTCTTCAATGGTGAATCATACGTGCTGGAAGACATCGGGGGGAAGGGCTACGTGACGCGGCACAAGAGAAAACTTGATTTCCCGGCCAAAACGCGAAGGCTTCAACGCCACTTGGTGTCGTCTCGTCTCCCGAATGATTCGCGCTATTACGCCCGATACGATATCTCCTCCGTAGTCGTCTCAATTACGATTCTTCAACTCGTCTCACGCCCGAGAGAACAAGTACACGTACACTATCTTCGACCCGATAATAACGACTCGAAGGAGCCGGTGGTCTCGTTTGAAAATTTCATCGAAATTATAACACCCGCGTGTTACGAAGCGGGGATAATTGGAATAAAGTTCGCCCTCTGCAAAAATTTCCATTTCCCTCCGGCCGGCCACCGCGCATGCTTTGATCCGCCAACCGTTCGCATCTCCACATAGAGGCGTGCTCGCTTCTCACCTACAAAGTCAATTTAATTGAGCCGGCTGCACGCCGATAGTTTACGTTGTCCGCTTTGAGCCCCCGCCGCATATAATGCACGCGTAAAAGGATCAATTCTGGAGAAGTTATGCGCGCGAAACGCGGCTAATTACGCGAGGCGCGCTAGGAAGTCCGATACTTAGGAAACACGCTAGCTATCTTTATTGGCCGGATGGAGTTACACTAGAAATTGTATCGTTGCAAAATGGGCGCGCGCTCAGAAGCGTTTTCACGAGGACTCGGTGAGAGCTCGGTCGAGCTCAAAAGGGAAGGGAGAGTACAGAGAAATTCCCTCTATTTATCCTACGAAAAATTCTCCTTCTCTCCTCTCGCTTCACTTGACTATATACAGCGAAGAACATAACTGAATAGATAGCGATGAAAGATTATGTCGGTAATTCGAATTGTCGCAACTTTCTGAAGAAAAAGATTATACAACTGAAACGTAAAGCCTCGCGTTTTTTGACAACCCTGAGTTTGTCTCTTTGTTTCAATGATAATTTTACATCTTGTAGCAGGAAACTTAGGATACTTTTTCCTCAAAAATTGTAGAAATTCAAACGACTCTAGAGGCGTCAAAAAATTTTATTTTGAAGATTGAAGTTTCCTCCTTACAACAACTGAAACTTGAAACTTGTTATATGATTTTTGTTTCCATCATTTTATTTATAAACTTTAAATCCTATCATTTCGTCATCTAAATATTTCGTTTCATTAATACTGGAAGTGTTACCGGCGAGATTAAATCATAAAATTTCCATTCAGAGATTTTAAGGTCAAAGAAACATTTGACGAAAAATTATTTAAATCTTCAAAAATTATTACTGTAAAATGTCTAACAGAAATTATAAAATTTTTTGACCATCTTTCTTCATTTTTTGGTTCCAGCGTTAATCCATTTCGGATATTTCTCTTTAATGTACAATAAAACCTCCAAGATTATTTCGTACAACAGAATGTACCGTGTCGCGTCATAAAAAAAAAAAAAAAAAAGAAAACAAAACGCTACCGTTATCGACAGTAATCAAAGCACGTTTCGACATCTCGGTAGCGATGCAGAATTCTCTGGTGAAGAATTTTCAGTGTTTCAAGCAGATGCTTCTGACGTTACATTCCGGTCATCTTGTTTAGAATGCTGTCGTAAAATGTCTGTCTTTACTCTATCCCGTGGAAATATGCGAAACTCTCTCGAGTTGTCGGCAATGCAATTTTCCGCGCGGGAATATCTTCGCGTCGATGTTAGAATATGTCTCTCCCCGGCGTATTTTTCTTCCGCGTTTTAACGTGATCGATTGTTATCGTTACTTTTGTTCCGCCACGTTGTTGTTCGGATAATCGATTCTCACGTTGAACATCGCTGCGTACGACGAAATCTTATCCGTACGTTTTTTATTTTCTGATGCACGCTGTACCTCGTTTCCCGTTGAAATTCGACGATAGAACGATAATTTGTTATTAATTCATTATAATTCGCACAGTGTAGTAAGTTTCATCAATTTTTATAGAGCCAGATCCAAATCCAATCTCGTAAGAAATTTTTCGTAATTTGTCTAATTAATTCGAGAGAGATGATTCTGATGAATTAGATCAGCATTTATCGAACTCGGACAAGATCAGTGACGACCATGTACGAAGCGAATTATTAAACGCTCTTGTTATTTAATCTTGTCGATCTATGCCCCCTCAGGTCGCGCGATCGCGATTATTAGATCGACTGTTTAAACTCCTCGTTGCTTTTCCCGCTAATAATATCCAGCAAGTTCGTCGAGGACAGAGCGCCATAAGCTAATGAACTTCGTACAAAGACTGCAATGTTGGCACGCTTCGAGGCACGGGGAACATTATCCAGAGAACTGTCGTTACTTCTGAAAGTAAACCGACCATACTGGATGCTGTCTTCGCTGTCGTGTAACACGGTCGATATCAAGAGATAGTAGTTCGTTGTACGTCCTCCAAGAAATTTCTTTCGACGACTAAATAAGAATTAAGAAACCACAAACGAACGATGCAACATGCGTCAGTATGTCTTCGAGATATATACTCGCAAGGAAATATTAATTAACGTAAGATGTCGCCTAGGCGTCCAATAACGTCCAACTGCAGGAAGAAGCATTAGACGAAACAGCCGACTAAGTGGCACAATAACGAAGTTAATTCGAAGATGCTCCGTACGCCGAACGGGGACAAAGAGGATCGCTCGGGGACCATTTCTCGCTTGGTTAAAGATCGATCTTCGATACCGTAATTGCCCGTCGAGAGAAAATGGGATTCATGATTTCCTTTGACGATCGGGGTGCATTAACCTCTGACGAACAGGCACCCGGCATCGGAGATATCGAAGTAATGGCGGAACGATCGCCGATTGATGCGTCCAATGAACGAACACTATTCACGCTGAAACCCGTCGCACCTCCGAAAAAAAAATTTACCCGCCATTAGGTACCGGTTGCTTGTCGTTTGCTAGGCAACTTGCCATTTCCTTTCTCGATCGAGACGGTGGAAAGCTGTTGATAAATTTCACCACTTCGACGAACAATTCTATTTACTCGAGTATTTCTGCTGTTCGTACTCGCGAGATATATATATGTATATCGTTCTCAACCGGTTCGCATTCGCGGATGAGATATATCGTTACGCGATGTCGTACATATTTCATACGACGCTTTAGACGAAGCGTTTCATTTGTCTGCTTTCAATACTAACAATCACGTTACCGTTTTGTGCGAAAAAAAAGAGAGAAAAAAAAGTGGGACGAAGTAAACGAAATAAAAAGAAAACACGTTCCAAGTTCAACACCATCGATGCTACGAATTTAAAGAGACACGTGAAACTCTCGTAGCATAATCCAACTCTCGCTAATCTAAGCTCCCATTCATTCAAACGAAATTTTCACTTCGGCGTCCGGTTAAATGAACTTCGGCCGATTGAATTCACTCGTCGGAACTTCTATTGTGCGAACTTCAATCGTACGAACTGTTTGCCCCACGATGGATTCCAATAA
>CAJDYZ010013568.1:10152-25495 GCA_903986555.1 Heterotrigona itama | reverse complement strand
AAAAAAAAAAAAAAAAAAAAAAAAAAAAAAAGAAAGAAAGAAAGAAAGAGAACGTACGTACACTGAAAAGATCTGCCGAGGCTGTGTGCCAGCGGAAAGATCTCGATTTATAGTCTTTCTCGCATTACGTTCGAACGATTAACCTCTAACGATTCTAGTGGCGTCGCGGAGAGGACACGTGGTACGTGATCGAGGCTCGCCCAATCGGGGGCCAACTTTTGAAAATGAATATCGTCGCAACAATGAACATTGGCGATACGCGAAATAAATAGCAATATCTAACAACGTTCAACGTCGTTGGCCTCGGTATTATTAATCGTGCTGATGCGTCACAAAATATGCGTGACAACAGCGGCGAACCGACTGAACGCTGTTGCATATGACAGCGAGAGAGCGAGGGAGCGACGAGTCTCTGTGGTGTCTAGGTTATGTCAGCTACATTTCCAACGTCTCAAGCGCGTTGCTCGTACGAGCGTACGAACAATATCGAGTAACAACGAGAAAACAATAAGCAACGATGCATAAAGCACAGAGAAGAGAAATAAATGATCTGTCTCTGAGGCAGGGGTTAGTTCACTACGACGGGGCAGCACTGTCCAAAGCACTGACAGGCAAACCAAAACACAGAACGGAGCGAGTCAGTTGAGAGAATTGTTCGGCACGGATCGTCGACATGGTGGAGAGTACGATCGACCGAAACACGACACAGGTATATACCCTAACCTTCGTTGGGAGGATTAGTCCGACACAGGGCTAGCAGCGGGAAGCGACGCTTGCTGGATTTAACGCACGGTGCTTTCGCAGAAGACACTAGACACACAAGAGACTCCGTCGCTCTATTTTTCACACGATTCACACGCACAGCACAGGATTCTGCCGATTCTTTGTCTAACGGGTATTGCTTCGTGGCTGACGACACTCACCGGGATGCTTGTTGGCGATCTTATTGAAGCAGTTCTGAAAGACCTCGTAGAGATGCATCGGCTCGTCGTCGCTGGCCGCCATGTTTTCACGAGACGAGAAAACGAGTGGACGTTCGTGGTTGAGGCGAGTGGGCACGGTTTCGCGGTGTGGCCGCGCGTGGAGCCACCCTCCTCCCGGAACGGTCACGCACACTACTGAACCACGCCGCCTCACCGATGCGGCTCTTATAGCCCATCAGTGGCGCCACTCCTTCGCCGTTCAGCCGCGCCACCGTCGCTACGCGCTCGTTTTGAATTTCATCTTCTCCTCTTTCGCAACACCTTCGCAAAAAATACATTTACCGTTAAATAAGCTACATTTATTATTATAGAGTTTATCCTAGAGTAATGTAAACTCTAGGCTTGTAATATATACGAGATGTTGTAATCACGAGATCACGGCCCCTGAAAACTAAAAGAATCCAGGCACTCGGTTGCAGTGAGAATTTTTATTCACATGTTGCGAGTACAAATAATTGTACAGAATAAAATCTATAGTCCGAATGCGTACGAAACGTATTGTTGGATCGAGCTTTATTATAATAATATAATGTATACGGTTCTTCCGTGTTTCGCGTATCGACAAATTAAAATCCTAGATTGCATTGAACGTTATCGTTGTTAGAGATTCTGAAATACATATATAAGTAAAGGTAATATCTAGATGTCAGTAACGTGATCATACGTGCGCGTACTTCTTACGAGCTACGAGAGATATGATTTTGCAATGTTATCGCGTATCGAACTTTAGTAGTAACGTCATATCGTGTTTTTAAACTCCGGCGAAATCGGAATTTTGTGGAATTGGGTGAGATATGTCCTCGTAATCCTGTCGACCAAAGCCTAGAATAAAAAAACATTCATAAACCTCTGTTCCCATATCCCCCTTCAAATTGTAAAACCATATGCACAACAGAGAAGGATGACACAACATGCACAGTTCAAAAAATAGTTGCAACTGAAATGAATACATGTCATAAACAGTTTGTATTAAGCACTACCATACTTAAATTATGCGATATAACACGCATAGTTGGAAACAACAAAAAAAAAAAAAATGTCATGCACCTACTTAAAGCACAACATTGGAGAAGCAATGGAGGCCTACAAAACATCTGTATCCAATGTATTACTGACCCATTGCAGGACTCGTAGCGAACATTGTGGCTAAACATCCACCTCTTGCTTGGCCTATTCGCAGAAGATATACGCTTGTGACGATGCGAACGATCATGTTTATGATCATAATTGCTGCGCTAAACTTCTCAGATGCATCTACAAGTTCGTGCGATCAGATAGATATATCTTCTGTATAAGGAGGTTAATCAACAATATAATTTATCAAGCTTTAGGTGTTAGTCTTAAATTCAATAATCAAGTGGCAACAACTTACATGTTGTTGGGAAATAGACTGCTAATGTTATTATGTCAAAAAATATGGAAAGTATATTTATAAAGAGTGCCTAAAATATATAATTCTGTTACAGTTACTCAGTATTATATATCAGTATTGTATATGTATCATGTATCAATGGCAAAATGCTTACAAATTGCAAAGGTTCATCTGATTCAATATTGTGAATAGCCCATAATAAGCAGACGAAGAAAAGAAAATTGTAAAACATTACAGACTTAGGACACCAATATCCCTGAACGCTCCTAAAAGTTCATCGTTTAACTATGTAGTGTACAAATGCATTCCACGAATTGCAATGCTTTGTAATACTTTCTAAATTGTACATTAATATACAGTGAACAAAAAATTTATTCTTACCATGTTACTAGGACTAAATGAATTGCAAATATCACCTGAAAAAATCCGACAAGATCATAAAACATGATCTCAAAATGCAAAGTGAATAAAATGTTTCTAGGCAACGGATACTTGAAAATGCAATTGCGGTACGGTAACAACCGCCTCGATAACACGAGAAACTTGTCAAACGGGTTACGGAATTGTTTCATTGCCGTGTGCCTTTACATAATTCTGTTTCACTCTTTCGGGAAAACATGCATCATCACCGAAAGGCGTGATTACGGTAAAGCGTCCGTGAAATGCAATTACAATTTCAGAGGATTATCTGACATCTGTTCTTCTCGTAATCGGACACACTGGATATCGAACAGAAATAATAGTCGCACGCAATCGCGCGGGCGTAAAGCAATAACAAAGCAAAATGAAACGAAAGTAAAGAGAAGTACGGCGTGCAACGAATTGTACTTTAAAGAAAGAAGCAAATGAATCTAGTGTAGGATTATTCAAGGAAGTGGCAAATTCAATGTTGCAGCAACGATATATTTACCTTTAAGGGGTAATGAGTCAGACTGGATATGTCCGGCATTTTTTAGCTCTCAAATTTTTCTCTCTCAATTGATCTAATAATATTTCACGTTCTTTGCTTTTGCGACAACTGTTGCCAGGTACTTGTCAACCGAGACAGAGTCTGTTGTTTGCTCACGATTATCAAAATATTCGACGAACTTCTTCCTTCTTCCGTCCCATCAATGCAACACAAAGGGGACACTGTGCAACGACGTTTCTACAGCGACATCTATCACGCAACATCGATCTCAGCGCCATCTATAAACGAAAGACATATAAATCACTTAAACTAAGGATTTCAAATTTATCTGATAACTTTAATATAATACTGTCTTGCATTTCGATTGAAAGAAAAAAAAAATACTAAATCTACTCTGAACTGTTAATAAAAATAATATATATTTCCATGTTTCGTTCTCGTGAAAATCAAATCAAAAACACCATAAAGGTTAGAGCATGTTTTTCATCGTGATCAATGACCCTGCGTGACCCAAACACCGCGTTATCTCTGTCTTTACGACACTCTGATAAATAGTCAGATGCAGTTGCATGTTACTCTTGCCATGTATCACGATGAAAAAACAGCATCCGAACTGTGAGTAACTTCACTAAGATGGCAGTGTGACTCAGCTCTAGAAATATATTGTTGCAGCTGCTGTGCGAACCGTGCGTAAAGTGTAGTGGATACAATAGACACTACAGTAGTAGATAATTCACGAAGAGTGAAGAGAAAGATTGATAAAATGATGCTGAGGAAAGGAAATCTTTTCATAAGAAATTTACGTTACATTACAAGAATGTTTCACAACGAGGCCATTACTATAGGCAGCGAGCAAGACACCAAGTCACCGGAGTACCAGGTTAGAATTAGAGTACACGCGCATTTTGTTCCTAAACGAGCCGTTCTGAAGCTAATTCTCGAAGAATTTTATTTCTGATTGACGTTACCTTGTCGTTTTGAAAGGCGTTTTGTAAGCTCTTGCGGCGCGAATGATGCAAATTTTTATTTTCTTCAGTGTGATAAAGTTGAAATTGTTCATCTAAACACGCTCGCGTGTGACGCTCACGACTGCGCAGCCGACTCGCGACAGTTTTGGCGCGTAATACGAACATTACGAACGTCGCGCGCGCGTCTTTTTCCGCAATTTATTGAAAACGAAGCAACGTTTCAAATAATAAAAATAATTGATCCTCGGTGATGGCTGTCGATAATCTTTGTCGCATAAAGTGAAACTAATAAACAAAATTAAACGAATCAAATGAATTAAAATCATGTAAATTGTAGTTATCATCTATGATTTAACAATCTGTAAAAGACAAATCTGTGGAACTAAACGCAAGATATTTCCAGGAAAATTACGTACAAATGAAATGTCTGGTAGACAAGTTAAAAAAGACAGTCGAGAAAATCGTAGAAGGTGGGGAATACAAGGCGAGAGAAAGACACGTAAAGAAAGGGAAACTTTTACCGCGAGAGCGAATTAACACGCTTCTCGATGCGACATCTCCTTTTCTCGAATTTTCTCAACTAGCTGGCTTCGAATTGTACGACAACGAGGAAGTGCCAGCTGGTGGAATCATCACTGGCATTGGTAGAGTAGAAGGGTAAGTTATCGAAGTTATCAAACTCGGAATAAATTTCATTAAAAAAAAAAAAAAAAAAAAAAAAAAGTATGTTAAAAATGTATATATACCATTTAGCACCGAATGTGTAATAATTGCGAATGATCCGACTGTGAAAGGAGGAACCTACTATCCAATCACGGTGAAAAAGCAGCTAAGAGCGCAAGAAATTGCGGAAGAGAATCATTTACCATGTATATATTTAGTAGACAGCGGTGGTGCCAATTTATCTAGGCAAGATGAGGTGTTTGCAGATAAAATGCATTTCGGACGGAGCTTCTACAATCAGGCTATTATGAGTTCAAACGGGATCGCGCAAATTGCAGTAGTAATGGGAAGTTGTACGGCAGGTCTGACCACGCTTCGTTTATTCCACTTAAACCTCTCACTCAACGTTATTACACGGCAATTATTCGCAACGACATCTGATCAATTTATGCAGGCGGTGCGTACGTGCCAGCTATGGCCGACGAGAACATAATCGTTGGCAATCAAGGAACCATATTCTTGGCTGGTCCACCGTTGGTGAAAGCTTCAACTGGCGAAGACGTAACCGCGGAGGATTTGGGCGGTGCGGCGCTTCATTGCCGGTAATTAAACATGTACGTTTGCAGGTCGCTTTTTACGATTATATAGTTTCAGAATGTTCGTTTCAGTACCTCTGGAGTGACCGATCATTACGCCGTGGACGACACTCACGCCTTGTACTTGGCACGACAGGTTGTAAGGGACTTGAACAGGCAAAGACCGATGCACGTGAACGTGGACAAACAGGTGGACATACCGTTGTACCCTGTCGATGAAATTTATGGCATAGTCGGTACTAACTTAAAACGACCGTATGACGTAAGAGAAGTGATCGCGAGGATCGTCGATGGATCGAGATTTCGCGAGTTCAAGGCTCAATACGGGGAAACGTTGGTTACCGGGTTCGCGAAAATTTACGGTTACCCTGTGGGAATAGTGGCGAATAATGGCGTGCTGTTCTCGCAGAGCGCGTTAAAGGGTACACATTTCGTGCAGCTCTGCGCCCAGAGAAAGATACCGCTTATTTTCTTGCAGAATATTACAGGTAACGTGTCTCATAGAACGAAATTACTTCGTTCCCACAACTAATAGGATTGGCCATTGTAAAACTGCAGGGTTTATGGTGGGCAAGGATGCAGAGGCCGGAGGCATTGCTAAAAATGGAGCAAAGATGGTGACTGCCGTTGCATGCGCTCGAGTACCGAAAATTACGGTGGTGATCGGTGGCTCGTACGGAGCAGGAAATTTCGGTAACGTACCACGTTCACTGCCACACGATTTACATTTACTTTGCATTCCTCAGTTTATAGCATTATACAATTATTTATGTTATTTAAAATTTTTGTTAACGACATTGGTCTTATTTAAACCGTTCTGAAACATTTATCATGAATAAATTGCTGTTTGAATTCACTAATTTCCATACGTAGGTATGTGTGGTCGAGCTTATTCACCGAGGTTCCTTTATACCTGGCCAAACGCCAAAATATCCGTGATGGGAGGACAACAGGCCGCGGATGTGTTTGTGCAAATTACCAAGCAGAAACGCATTCGCGATGGGAAACAGGTACGATCTTTACAATTCGTTAATTAATTTTGATACTAATGTTGCCATTTGCGACAGTGGACCACAGAGGAAGAGGAGAACCTGAAGAGACCGATTATAGAGAGATTCGAAAGGCAGGGTAGTCCATACTATGCCAGTGCCAGGTAAATTTGCGTTATATCTTTGTTACTTTTTTCACTTTCACAAGAAGATAACGATTAGCTTATTTGTTAAGTTATAAGCTAATTTAATTGTATGCTCATTCAAGTACATTGTTCTTCAGACTTTGGGACGACGGTGTGATCAATCCAGTCGACACCAGAGTGGTATTAGCTCTCAGTCTATCGGCAGCGCTAAACGCACCCATACCAGAAAGTAAGTTCGGAATTTTCCGAATGTAAAAAGCTTGCCTGTTCAACAATGACCTGCCAATGACCTGCAATTATGAAAGCACGACTCGACGTCTGTAGCTTCTCCTACGATATTTCAGGCCAAAGATATATTTTTTTATGCAGAGTTATCATCCATATACGATTGTTAAACATTCCATGTATATAAGTGTCTTGTGTGTTTCTATGCTCGCATGTCTTTATTAGCCTTTCTCTCTTTCTTAACGCGACTACAATGTAGGGACGTCTCTTCGTGGATCGCGGAATAACGAGCACGCGTCCTCCTCACGCTTTATTACGAAGTTATTTTACAGTATGCGCGTTCCGTTATAATTATCATTGAGATTACAGCAGTAATTAATTATCTGGTAATTGTCTATGTTGCTTAAGTCACATCACGTTGTTACACCTCGTCGCGCGACTAGGTCTCATCGACATTCTCCGCTCGCAAAGGCCAATTTTCTTCTGGCAGTATAGGGGCGGCTGTATTGTTATGCGGTTTACTCGCGAGGATTACAGCTGAGTAGCATGAAGTGATGCGGATTAACGAGAACGGAGAAGAGGTGAGCGAAAATTTGGCGGTCGCTGAGCGGAGAAATTTCCTTGAGCAGATGCTAGTTAACCAAAACTCGAAGCTTTGCGATTATCCTCCTTATACAAAGATCCCCCTTCTATATATTCAGAACAGTCAATCACAATTCTAAGATCATAAGAAGACCGTAATTCTTCCTATTGACATCATGTTCGTAACAGCCGATGATGTCAACTGAACCGGAATGCTTGAAATTGTCAACTCGATCGTACCGACATCGTACGAAGTAAACTCACGATCAAATATTTCTTCCTACGTAGAAAAAGGGAAAGAATTATACTGAAGTCTCCGGCTGAACACTCGATCCATTCCTTTCCACAATATACTCGAATCTTGCCGGTTCTCAAGCTGCTTTTTTTTTCTATTTACACTCAGCAATGTCGTTCATCGGTCTGCAGGATCGTCCTCTTCGAGTCTTACAAAAATTTGCAAAGACAAAGGAGAACGAGGACGGAAGGTAAAACTGACGTTCTACACGTGGAGCCGTTGATCTCCGTTTCGGTAACTTTGTACTTGAACTGTTCTTTAACTTCTTGCGCTATGAAAGCTCTCTCCTCCGTCCTGATTGTCGTCGGAGCTGCTTGCTCTCTAACTTCCTCCGCGATCACAGCCCTAGCTTTTGTCCTGTTCTTCCCTCTTCTGATGTACAACTCGGACAGAGCTGTTAAATATAAAAGTTTATTATTAAATGGAAGTAAAACTGGCGTGAAATGCAATAGTACGTATAAAAATATATAAAATATCTAAAATATCTACGTCTAAAGTACCTACGTTGTAACGTTTTTCTCATTACATTCACAAAAGGATGAATCCGCGTAAAAACCCCATCAGATCTAATTTACCTTTATCGACCACCGCGTCTTCTTCAAAGTCCACTTTAATAAGAGCGGACATAGTCACTTCGAAAAGCTTGTTGTTGTCAGTATTTGAGACGTCGATGGCTCTTCTCTTCCTCCCGAATCCAATTTGGCCGTTGCTGCACTCGATCTGAAATATCGGTTACGTTGCACACTGACACAACAAAAGTGACGAAATTAGATATTGACATAACGATTTGAATAAAGCTCCGTGCTTGACGAAGATATTAATTTACCCCTTGGCACTTGTCCAGACAGACGTTAACAGTGCCGCGAAACTGAACGTAAGTGCTTTCTGGGAACTTGAAAGCCCGGAATTTCGCTGTCAGAAAGTCACCGTCTACTGTGTTGAAATTTTCGAATAAGTACGGATCCACGGAACAGCTGTGAACAAAACGAATTGTGCATATTTTTCTAGCAAAAACCATCGTGTAAAAGATCCTGCATACAGAGAAAACGTAACTGTAATTATTATTTTTAATTAAATTTTACCATTTTACAAACATTTTCTAAAAATTTATTTACTAAAAATTTCCAAGTCAAATGGAAATCCAGCTCTTACCCATTGATGATAATGGTTTCCTCCTGCGACTTGGTGTCCGTGACCAACATATATGTAACCAAGAGTCCATAAACAGGCGCCGAGCCATTGTCCAGGAAAATCTCCATCTGTAATGGCGTCCCTGGACTGACGTTCAACTCTCCGGTGACGAGATTGCCACCTTGCCTGACGCCGACTCCCAGTATCGGTACCGGCGCCGACTCGGAGATCTCTCCCCTGATGTCGATCACGCTGCCGGAGAGAACAAAAGATGGCGCATTAAAATTCCATCTACGGAAAGAGAGAAATAACTTTGCTTCCGGTTGGAATGGAAATAACACGCTGCCATCTGGCAAATGGCGAATTATCGAAGAAGCATCGAGAATGAAGATGCATTTGAATGTAATTTCCGGGCAAAAAAATACGAGCAAACAACATCAGGCTTGCAGCGTCGAATCTCGAGATTACGATGATCTGTGTGATTCACAGTGGTCAGCCGAAGCAATATTAATTCTGTTCTCGACACGGAAGCCGCCGCTGCCTCCGCGACCTCGGTCACACTTGACAGTCATCGAATCACAACATCGTCGACCTGAATCGCGTTTTACGCTTCTGCCGAGTCATCGTTTCGCTGTTTCCTTCGAACCGCGCTTACGCCGTTCGATAATCGAACTACGAAAACGGTACCAAAAACAGGGGACGATGACGAAGCCCGGGGGGAGAAAAAAAACCCAGAGACGTTCGAGGTCGACGAATAGTTTTTCTCGTTTGTTCGCATCTGTTATCTCGCGCGGATCTAATGGATAACTGGATCGGAATTTTCAATTGTCCGATCATCCCTCGACGACGCGACGGTGGTGATCCCTCAATCGCGATGGACGCAACCGATCGCGCAAGGCACGCAATTCTATCGACTTCGTGGAAGCAGAAACAGTTATCAAGATCGAGAAAGAATCTTTCCCGTGGTGCGTGCAGCCTCGACGACCCCGACGAGGTTCGGTGCCACGCGAGATTCCACGTGATAATTCAACAATAAAGATTTTACGGCTTCCTGGTTTGAGAGGCGACATCGACCATCCACGTCTAAGTGAACGATCGATTAGTTGCCAATAAATTAGCGCCGGGGGAAAGGAACGAGAGAAAAAAAAAATGAGAAGGCAAGCACATGGCTAACCAGCTGTGTGAGGATTCTTCGAGGGTATACTGGGGAAGAATGTCGCTTGGCGAAGTAACCTTCGTCGACGAGAAACGAGAAAAACCTGCGACAAGCGTTTGGTCTGTTGCTTGCTAATATTATATTGCTGGTTTAACCACGACCAGTTGGTATGCCGATAGCTGTTTATTACATCGTTGTTCTAAACTTGTGGTACAAGCGAAGTCGTAACAATTACGAAGAACAAAATTATGTTCGTGTCTCATTTAGTATAGGTAGAATTTGCCTGCTCCCTAGACAGACGAGAATATAAAATAAATTGGAAATGAAGAATTCTAGATAAGCTAGGGAATAAAAGTACGGGGTTTTTATTGTAAATTAATACCAGCCGTTCCCTCTTTCTTTTGATTATTCTCCTTTCCTTTCAATTACCTGATTTCACGATTTCAAAATTACACGAAATATATTAAAATTATTATATAATTTGACAACTGGAAGAGCAGAAAAAAATGGGATGAAAACATCGACGAACGGTAAGGTTTACTCGAATGAGGTTTCAACAGGTCGTTTAACGTTTAGAAACGGAACGTGGAGAACTGCTTCGAAGGGGTCGTTCAGTGCCTCTTCAGCGACATTTACATGTTCCGGGCAAACAAAAAGATCCTCTAGTTGAAACGTTTTACCAGGAATACGCGGAGAATACGAATGGCTGGAGAAGGTGGTTTTATCGAGTAACCAGGCAAAGGAAGAATAGACTCTGTGCGACATGATGTACACAAGGTTAAAATTACATTTCAGGTTTTCCAGCGCCTGCTTTGGCATAGTATCCATGCCGATGGATAAGTGGAACGTAGAATCATGAATCAACCTGTGGTGACCACGACTCGCGGAAAAACGTTCGTCGCCGTTTAGTTGGCACTCATTTGCATTAGAAAGCGACGGGCTTGAATTTCCTCTATACACTTCAACATTCCTCTGTTTCCCAATTCCTTCCAAACACATTGATAATAAAATCACCGACGAGCAAATTCATATCTAAGAAACTCGAATTGTACATCAAATTAGACTCAGAATTTCTTTTAATCCAGTCTAATCTAATCTAGTCTAATTTTTCTCCTTCGTTTAATCGTAGAATCAAAAGATTATAGAAACAGAGCCTTGCCTTTATAACACGAGGAGAAAGATAAACTTCTAGTCCATTTCTAGATTTTTCTTTCAATCTTTGTGGAAAATTAGAAATTGACAATTTTTTTAAAAAATAACCGAAGTATTCTTGGCAAGAGTATACTATAAATCCATAAATTTCCTCTTATTCAGTGTCTATAATGAATCAAGAATCAACATGCTCCTTCGATTAAACAGTTTCGCTACCTGTCTGTACGAATGTGATTAATTGCTTGCCACGAGATCCAGGAACGAAAATTAATCTTCTCTGACTAATTGTAAGTACGATCTTGTTTCACTGCTGCCCGTAATCCGGAAAAGTCTCAGCCGTTTAAATTATCGAAGAGTGAAGTGATTCGTACAACAGCAAGTCACAGATGGATGAAAGTTTCGCGAGATAATTTCATGCGATACTTCTTGCGGTTGCTTGCAGTGTATTAGACGAGGTTGTCCTTGATGAGAATACGTAATTACACGCGTTCGTGATCGCTTAACCCGTGAACAGCGAGCGAAGGCTAGCAAAATCCCGAGTCCATGCAGATATTTTACGTTTGTTACTTTCGACGTTGCTACGTCGAAGTATTATTAACTCTATTGTAATTTCTATTATATTGATGATTTTATTCAAGTAAATTTAACCATCGTGCATTGACGAATATCGAGACGCGTTCGAACGAATTGGAATGAATTAGCCAGCGAAGTAAATAGTAATTGAATAAATTCGAACGCAGATCAACGTGAATAATATAAGTAACAGAAGAGAGAAACTGAATATTAAGGTAAAAGATGAACTCACTCCGGTTCCTGGAAACCTGCTGGAAGAACGCTCCGTCGTACCGCGGTGTGATTGGCTTGGATCGAGATTCCAGGTTTCACAACGACTTCGGTGATAACACACTTTACAGTGAACGTATGCTTGCTGGAATCCGCGGGCTCCTCCACTATTATCCGATGAAAGTACACCTTCTGACCCTGTATATCATTATGCGTCTGTAATTTCGCTCGAATCCCAGGGATCTCTGATCGAAACAATGAAACGAGTCCTAACAACTTATCGCTAACTCTCAGCCACAAATCGTTCGATCTGTTCGTCGTTCGATCGTTCATCGCGATCCGTCCATTTTACTTCAGCCTCGATCCAACCCTCTTTTTTGCTCTACACATGGACTTGGAGAGAAAATTTTGACTTGGACAACTAAAATGTAAACGCCTTTCCTTTCGAAACGAGGATTGATCGATTTCCCTCTTTCACTTCGATCGACACTTCGTTCACTCTTGGCGAGCGATTTCGCTGACAGTAAAAATAGTTAGCAAACCGAGAAATGAGGGAAATCGGGCAACTTCTAATTTACGTAAGGTTTCACTTGTTTTGTGATCAAATTTACCGTTACTGGCATTTCAATTTCGAGTAAAAACGATCAGAGTGAAAGAAACGAGGCCGATCGAACGATCCGTAAATCATGCAGCGTCACTGTGGCCACTTTCAGTGAATTATTCAGTCGTTTTAATTATTCGCGAGTGACGCGCCCTCTATCAGCCATCAGAGGCTCGTAATTATGCCTTACCGTGACTTTGTTAACGACCCTCGTGATACCGCATCGCAACATGTCTTGCTCTAACAGCGGTAATCGGAACGTGGCAACGCCGTTGCTAAGCCGTGGTTTGCAAGCTTCGTCTGCGGAAACCAAGATCAGTTTTCAGAGTGTAAAATACGCTCGGCTTGCCACTTCTCTGCACAATATCTTCTATTCCCACTGGCGGCTATGCGCGCCGGCAACGCAGAAACGCGAAATCAAATCGATCTTTTACCTGGAAAGTCCTTCATCTGTTGCAGATATATCCTCGCCTGCGGGCTGCTCCTCACGATGTCAACCTCCATCCATTGCTCCGAGCATCTCACTTTGCTCTGAACTGAAAGCAAAAACATCCCGAAGGAATGTCAGTCGCGTTCTGTTTTATAGCGCGTGTCGAATTCGTGCGATTTCAATAATCCGACGGAAGTATGCTCGATACGCGAAAGTGAAATGATAATAATTAATAGACGTCAATGGTACCGAATGTATCATCAATGTATCAAATTCTACATCTTCGATTTGATGGGAATACATGTGAAGGGGACCTGCCGACCAAAATTCATCTTCACTTTGAATTTCAATGTCAAATTTTTTTTTTCCTTTTTTTCTTTGCATTGTACGAACCACAGGTTGCAACTCACTAGTTATCTTGAAAAATGGCAGGAAAGTTTCTTAATAATTGAATAATACGGACACGTGCGTCCTAACAGCAACTTTATGGTCCTGGACGCCTAGATATATTTCGAATTTTATTATTTGATTATCTATAGACTAGCACCGATGCTGCAACTATGATGAATCAAATGTTAGTGAAATCTAATCCAGAACCGTAAAGTCGCTGTTAGCACGCACGCGTCCGCAACGTTAAATGATTAAGGAATTTTTTGCCATTTTTCAAGAGAACTATCAGGTTCCTCAGGCGACCTAGTTGACAGTACAATGCAAAAAAAAGAAAAAAAGAAAAATTTTGACTTTGAAATTCAAGGTTAAGGTGATTTTTGCGGCAGGATAATTACATGTATTTTCATGTACCCTGTACCCTGTACACCATATCGTGGTATATCGCGATATCATACGGATTAGACGCGTTTCGGAAAAATGGAGGAGCAGGTCGCGAAGGAAGGAATCCCGTCGGGCGGCGAGCGCGAGGGAAAAGAAGAGGAAAAGTACGACGTAGCCGCAAACTAACTTGCAGTATACCACCGTAATTGCCCCATAAAGTCGTAAACGTCCCGACCTTGAAAAGTGAGCAGCCCGACACCGCGCGTTCGAGAAACCCGCGCTGCTGATGTACTTCCCTCTCGGCTTGGACCCTGTTTGTTCGCGGAACTCGACGATAGATACTTTCACTGTTCCGCGAGTAATGTCCGTGCGATACACCGAAACCACCGGTTTACATTATCGCGATGCAGGAACGTTCCATTCTAGTTGCGAAAAACGAAACGACCGGCGGAGCAGTTCATTCCCTCGCTGGATAATTAAATCTCCAACGATAAATCCCCGCGCGGAAAAAGCAAACGCAAACTGTTCCCATGATGCGCGGTTAATGCGAGAACGCACGGTATCGATACGATATCTAGCGATCGTTAAGTTTGCATCGATAATTCTGCTTGATTAAGCTAATTCTTTGACTCGACTTGATCGATAATTAAGATCTCCCCGTTCGATTGCAAAGAACCATCGTTTCGCGGAATAGTTGAAGCGTAGATACTGTTAGCGAACAATACTGTTAGCTGTCATAATTTACACAACAAAAATGAAGATTAAATCTGTCTCTGTTTGACTGCTCGAAGGCACCGGGTTCTGCAACGAAATTGAGACAATTAAATTTTTGGTCGAAATTTGAATCTACGATCATCTGCAACATCGTGTAATCGGAGCGTTGATCATGGAGCAACAAGCGCAATTCCTTGCGAGACTCGAGTATACGTACTTCCAGCAACGAGCAATAATTCACGGTGAAGTATCATCGTCGCGGGGCCAACACACCGTTAAAGAACATCCCGTACCTTCTCCAAGTCGCAGTCGGAGAAGTTTCACGCATCGTGTAGCTCCGTCTGCAAACGAAGGACCGAATTGCATCGGTTCTTGCATCGTTTCGAAGATGAATCGATAACGTTGACACGGATCAACAACGTTCGCCTCAACTTGTGAATCGTAACGAGCAATTAGACACGACTCTCTAACGTTTGTTTCCCCTCGTGGTTTCAGATGCAATTACTCGTTAGAGTAGAAAGTTCGCGACGATAACTTTCGCGATTTCCTCTTAAGGGGAGTAAAAATTCCTCGCGGTCGTTAAGCCGGTCGCGCTCGTCTCACCTTTGACCGGTCTCGCTTCGTGACACAAGCCTCAACGATGAAACGTCACCCGCATAGCTCGTGCATAGTTCGTGCATAGCTCGTTCACGGTTTCCCGTGCGTCCATCAGGCCGCGATTAACGCGCAAATTACGTGACCGCGCGGTGTGTGTCACTTTCAAATAGCCGGAGGGTTGGCCGTCTTTTCCATTAGCGAGTTTAAAGTGTTTCCCCAGGCGGCGCAACCACCTGTACGATTCTCCAGCAATCTCTCAACAGAGGTCTCTGACCTTAA
>CAJDYZ010013559.1:18381-32714 GCA_903986555.1 Heterotrigona itama | reverse complement strand
ACATAAACAAAAACATAAACAGTAAACATAAACAAAAACATAAACAGTAAACGTAAACAGTAAATGTAAACAAAAACATAAACAGTAAACATAAATAAAAAATATAAACAGTAAACATAAAAAATATAACAAAAATATAAACAAAAATATAAACAGTAAAAATAAACAGTAAACATAAATAAAAAATATAAACAGCAAACATAAAAAATATAACAAAAAATATAAACAAAAACATAAACAGCAAACATAAACAAAAAATATAACAAAAAATATAAACAAAAAACATAAACAGTAAACATAAACAATAAACGTAAACAGTAAACACAAACAATAAACTTAGACAATAATGTTAAACAATAAACTTAAACGTTAATATAAATATAAATATAGATATAAATATAAATAAAATATAAATATAAATATAAATATAAGTATAAGTATAAGTATAAGTATAAATATAATTATAAATATGAATATAAATATAATTATAAATATAAATATAAATATAAATATAAATATATAAATAAATATAAATATAAAAATATATATAAATATATAAATATATATAAATATAGATATGTAAATATATATGTAATATAAATGTCACTGCTCACTGTGTGAGTCGATGAACAACCCAATTTGAGCATTTCTGTTACAAAAATTCACCTGTGTACTACCAGATCAACGGAGTAAATCATTGCACGATGCCGAAGAGATCATCCGATTTCGCCCGAAAGCCGAATAATTCAGCCAGTCGGTACATTAATCGAAAGGCAAAGTCATTCATCATCGGCATCCGCGAAAGGAAGAACAAGTGCAGTTAGAAAGCGTTACGACGGCTCTCGACATTGTTCCATTTCGCTGAGGCCGGCCTGATCGTTTCGCGGGCTCGCGGACTCGCGGCCAACTGCCCGCTCGGCCGTCATTTCACGCGAGCAGCAGATATCCAATCTGACACGGCACGCATGTTCCTTGCTATGTTCCGTGCCACCGTCCAGATTGCACGCCGCGTAACTGTGCTAGATTAACAACAGAATCTCGCGGAGAAAGTACCGACTCGCCGCGAGTAATTCGCGGATCGTGCGTGATTGATCGTTACCACCGGGGAAAAATAATCGCTCGGGGACCTGGTGGCTCCTGCGAGGAGGATATTGAAAATGAAAACGAAACGATCGAACGGAAAGTGGATAATTCCTCGACGAGGGATTCTTCGATGGAAGTGTTCGTTCCGATTGAGGGGTATCGGTTTAACGATCGATCGTCAACTACGAAAATGACGAAATGATCGATTCCGAGCGAGCCTGTGTATGTGAGAGATCCGAGGATCTATTTCTTTCACAGACTATCGTGGTAACTTTCATCAACGAGAAGTGGCAACGACTCGACGTTATCTGGATTTTAGAATTCTTGATTGTCAATCATGGAGATAATTGGATACATTTCAATCTCGTCAGCGGACCGACAAAGTTATTTTTCCGGGTTTTGTCTTAATTATTTAACCCGTTTGCGAAATATTCCGCGAGCAAATTATGATGAAACGCGGAGTGTAACTCGCGAGCAGTGATTTTATTAAGAATAATATTTATTAATGTAATATTTATCGAATCAGCTCAGAAATCAACCATGGTAAGTGACTTCTCACTCAAAAGCTGCTTTTGCAAATATCTTTTAATATTAAAACTGTCAATCAATGGAACAGTTTAGTTGTTATTTTCAATAGTCCATATGGTAATGTCATTTTAATTTAATAATATTTTTAATTGTTTTAGTCTTTATATTCTAATAATTATGTTAAAGTATATTTTAACAATTATGACGATATAATAGTAATAATTATTGAAATACATTGACAATGTAATAATGGTCAAACTATTTTATCAAAAAAAGGATATTAGCGTAAATCAATTAATCAAATGCTACTTACACAGATTAGATTATGATCTCTTTATATAATATTACACCGTCTCGTATTCTGATATTTCATTGTAATTAGTTAGTATATAGTAAAAAATAGTAAATATTTAAATTAAGATTTAATGGACATGTGGCATTTAAAGTTAATAATACTTTTTATGGTAATTACGGTGTTTCCTAAATGATGACAGAACGGGCCAGAATTTCTACGTGGAAAAATAAATAAAAAGAAAAAGAATTCAATTTCTTCATATGACACTTTGTTTTCGAGTAAACTAACTTTGAAATTTGTTAAACAAATTTATTGAATTACTGTATATATATATGTATGCATAATAGGTTAGTAGAATCATTTTCTGAAGCTAGGCTCTGAAAATGAACAAAGATAATGTTTTATGTTTACCAAATAAAATTAGTACAAGCATTTTTTTCCATTCTCAAATATTTACTATAAAAAAAACAAATAACTTGTGTAAATATAGGTCATACGTTAAATTTGTCGGATCTTTGTTAACACTAAAACTATGAAACAAGTCAAAAAGCCAGTAATTTACAATCGAAATTTCATAGATCTGCAATGCTAAATTTTTACAGATTTGAGTGATTTTTCTATTGCTTGCGTTTCTTCTTCTCTGACACAAGTTTGTACACTTTTATTGCATCTAATCGACTATAATCAACATTCAATTGTTAATCTATCATATCTACGACATTGTGTTTGATGCATCAAACATGTATAAAACATAGAATATTCATCATTATCAAGAACCTCAAGACTTCAAGACTAACTTAGAAGATTTTCAAAATCAACACGGTTCAAAGTTCAAGACCCATCAAGACCTTCCAAAGTAAATCGACTTACATTCGAAGCGATTCGAAACGCTTGTCGCGAGGCAAACGTATCGTCGAAGGGTCCGATACATACGTAGGCAAGCTTCGCCAAACGAAATCTCGCAATGGAAGAGAAGTAAGAGACAGAAGGAAGAGTGAACCGCGAGGACAGAAGGAACGAAAGTGTGTCGCCCGTTCTGGCACGTATTTCCTTTTCTATGTTCAGAGGGGGGCATCGTTGTTCGGGGCCCCGGCAAGCCGAAGAGCTTGAAGAATGCTCGCGGCGCGTTGCCCCATAGAGTGGGGGCAGCGACATAAGTACGAGACGGCCTTAAGAAAAGCCTTCATTCTGATAGCAGATCGCGATTCACCGAGTCGGCGAATTCGTGAAAACCCCGAAAAAAACTAACCAATCGACCGTCCGAGAAGTGAGCAAAAAGTAACACGATCGGGTGCGGCGAACGAGCGAAAGACAAGAAGACGAAAAAGTATCTAAGAGAGGAGAAAAATTCATGAGACGGCTTTGACAACACCGAGAGACGTTGCTCTCGATCGGGATAAAAGTTCGCTCGATGAGTCGAGATCGGGAGAATCGCGACCGCGTTGGTGATCATTCACGGGTGCAGTTCCCAACGATACCTCCGTCGACAGGCAAGAGAGATTGAAAACCTGCCGTTTGGTGGATCCCGCTGCACTTACGAAGGCAAACGAGGTGGGTAGTGTGAACAAACTTTACACGACAGTAATTGCTCAACGCGATACGGCGCGAATACGTGGAAGAGGACTCGACTCGTTGGGCCAAACGTTCGTTGGGCGTTCGTTTACGTAAGCAAGCCGAAGGCCGTGGGTTTTCTTTAAGAGGAGTGACGTGTTTTGTCTCTTCTTTTAAAGGGAGAATGAATTTAATTGGAGGTCAGCGTAAAGCCGTCTTTTATCGAAAATCACTTGTGTCATGCAAATATGATTCTCTCGTTAAGATCTTCAGTTGACGGAATATTTCAATTATTACAGTTATATAATATGTTAATATTAATATAATATCAATTATTATTATTATATATAATAATATTATAACATTATAATAATAATTATATTACATTACATAATTATATTAATTAGAGTATTATTTTACATTTTAATAAATAAACTCTTCCGTTGATGGTAAAAGGATATTTGCACGCTACAAATGAGAAGTAACTTATTCGTCGCGTTACCGATGAGTATCTGAGCCTCTCAATTATCGAAATCGCTAGTCAGTCGTCGAGTATACATCGACATGTATTAACACTGAATAATCTTTCGAAATGTGATCGAATTGAATTTTAACATTAACCTTTCGATATTGTAGACATTGAAATTCACGAAACTATTATAGAAGATCTGACAAATCGCGTTCTTGCGTACACGCAAGTGTCAAATGAAAATTAAATTCAATTGTTCTTGCTTGTCGCCTGAATATATTAATGATAAAGAAATTCCAAGCCCGATTGAATAATATAATATTAAATAATATTAAAAAATGAAATATGAAAATATGAAAATATAAAATAATGCAGGTTATGGAAATCAGTTCACTTAAATGTACACCCGCCGCTCGTGTCGTAAATTTACGACGTGTGTAACGATTTAAGGAAAACTAAGCATTGACAGTTAAGTAAATAGAATTTTTAAATAAAAAAAAAAATAAGGATCATGTATAGAATGAATATAAGAGTTTAAAGTTAAGACAATCGCTCACAATCTGTGAAACGAGAATATCACAGCACCTGGAGATATTTAATTGAATTAGGACCACTCACAATTTCGAGTTTCAAAATTTCTGAAATTTTCAATTTCACAAGTTCAATTCTTTCGCGTTGAAAAAAAAAAAGTATTTTCGTCAGTTTCTATTTAAATCATTTTGGTTATTTTCAATTGTAGTTTTCTATTATCTTTGAGTCCGTAGTATAATAATCTTATAATCGATAATAAATTAATTGGTTCAAAGAGATAACATATAATATATAAAATAAATATCTAATTATATATTTGATAATATAATATATATAGTATACTATAATATATATAATATATAATATAATATATTATAATATATATTTAAAGATAAATGTACTCTTTGATAATTTTAAACATCGAAAATAATGATTTTGGAATTGTCTTCGATGTTTCGAGACGAAAATGTTTTGTCTTGGAATCTTTTATAATAGTCAAATAATCCACATTCCTCCTCATTCTTTATTATTTTATATAAAAAGATTTTTAATGAACTACAAAAAAAAGCAAATTGATAGTAGATATCTCTAGACCATATTGTAATTAAATTTCGAAATTAAAAATCGTAATCAAATAGCTTCAATTTGACTAATAATATGGACGCATAAATCGTTTGAAATGATCCTGATAATTCAATGTTCAGGAACTATACTTCAGTGAAAATATGTAACATTGCAATTGAAAAGGATTATTTGAAAGTGTATAAGATCACGAGCGATCTAAATTATGAAAATTTCTTGCCACAGAGCACGCTTTACAATTAGCAATTTCGGGTCGTAAACAATGAAAATACGAAAGAGAGTGTAGTAGACATATATGGCAACGAGGCGCACTGTTTAATTAGACCCGGAGATTGTTAAATCATCGCAATTCTACCATGATTGTTATCCGTTCCGTTAAAAGTTTCCGGGATTATCGGAAGTTAGCGCTATGGGTTCGCACACTGGCTTGATCCTCTGTTCTTTACATACAAACTCACGTTCATAAGTAATTAGGATATATTTCCTGGTCTCGCTTAAAACGGGATAATTCGTTTAAAAGTTTTACTGAAACGATCAACCTATCGAGGACTAGATTATCATAACGATATAATATAATAATTTAATTACTTGAAATTCCATAGAATTATGTATTCTAAATAGAAATACAATAGAACTTAAACGAAATTAAACGCTTTTAAAATTTTCATTCTTTGTTCTTCAATTACATCACCTCGTTCTTTTTTTTGAAAATACCAAATATTTTATATGTAATAAATATATATATATTTTTTTAATAATGTAAATGAAACACTGACACCAAACTCAGTGCAACATTTGAAGAAGGGAGAGATATGTGTTCCAACTGTTTGGATATTAAAAAATTTAACTGTTTGAAACTTCCTGACATATATGCACTGATTTTTTTAAAGATTAAAAACTTTATTTGGATGATATTTTGGATATCAATTTATAGTCTTTCAACGTATGCATAAGCTTCAATCGAGTCGAATTAGGCTATAAACATTTAATAATTTGAATTTAAAGTTTGAAATTGAAATCTAGTTTTAATTTCAATGACAGAGAAAAGCTTTTATATTTATTGATGATATCTTGTTCTTGTTTTATAATGTTTTCCAATGAGTTATTTAATTGTGAGTAGTATAAACAATAGAATCTAGATTATAATACAGCATTATAGTTTGGAACAATTTTAGCTTGGAACTATAGCTTGGTAGTTTTAACAACCACAGTGTGAGAGTTACTTAACAAGTCGATAAGATCACAAAATTATGGGATCCGTTTAATTAACTTTTTGTCATTTTGAAGGTTGGTAGATTCCTGCGTAATTTGATCCAATTATAATTATATTAATCGGAAAGATTTATGATAGTTGAAAATAAAACACAGTAATAAAAATTCTCCGTGTGTATATGTATAATTAAGTGATTATCCCATAATCGGATAATCTACTACAATAACCATAGATTTTTCATACCTCAACATTAAAGTATATAAAAAATACATGCTAAAGAAACCTTTTGCACAATTTAAACAATTTTTTAAAGTTGCGAATGTTTCTCCTTAATACAAAATGTCCTTAATATTGACTAATTTATTAATATTAATTTAATTAATACCTGAGAAACTTTCACTTTTTCTTTTCGACCGACCGAAACTGCCGATTTCACAAAATCATTCAGACTCTTCGTGACTAAAAATATTATTAAATAAATATTCGTTAGACATCGATTTAAAGCTTCGAAGCTTTAACGTGGTCAATTTATTATTTTTATTATTAAAAGCCAGATTTTGTAAAAGCTCGAAGTAAAAGTTGTTCGCAACGCTGGTACAGATTTCTGAAAGGACACGGACATTTCGAAGGATTTGCAAGCAGAAAATGATCAGAAAATACAAGCATGAAAAATGCTCCGAGAGAAAAAAAAATTGTCGACAATGATCGACTGAAAATTCGAATTATTCCAAACTTTAATTATTAAAATTATTCCAAATTATTACAGCCGTGAAAATTGAAATTGAAAAACGCATTGAACACTCGGAGACTCGGAGCGAACTACTAACTATAACTATAATATACCTTGTTTTGATTGACTATGAAATAACCACAACTATAAAATCAACCATAAACCGAGATATTAAGAATCTAACCATTTCGTCCGCGACAACCTAATATGTCCACGCGTGTTACCAGCACTCCGGATTCGAGTACGTTATCGCGAAACGGTAATTCCCCATAGACCTCGACTTCCTTGTTGCCACAATGTTACAAGGAGGATCTCGCGAGCATCTAACGCGCTTCGGGACAAGAAGAGATTCGCAAGGAGGAGGAGATGACGGGGAGGATTGCGTTTCGACTACGTACATTGCTCTGCAGCTTCCTTGCGACGCCAAGGTCCTTCAGGAAATGCTCTGTCTTTGTTCACATTTTCTAAAAAGTCCCGACAACGACGAGGACTGGCTACCACGCGCGCGATTACCATAATCCGACTTCGACGATACAATCGGATACGGACGCGCGTCGTTTATGATTACGTATGACGTCGTATGGGAAAGATAGGGGGTTCAAATAGATTGAAAACGTGGTTGACTGAAGATCGGAGACAACGTGGCGAATATTTCTATATTGGTTGAAACTGAATGAACTGTTGTTCTGACAAGTGAATCATGCGAAGGTCGAAATTTACCTATACATACTATATAATATAAATGATATATATATTTAATATAATAATATAATATATAAATATAATATAAATAAACATATATTATTTATATAATTATTTTTTATTAATAATAAATAATATAAATATATATTATTATTATTTATTAAATATATATTTAATATAATAATATATAATAATATAATATATAATATATAATAATATAAATAAATATATATTGTTATAACTATACTATAACATACTATAGTATAAACCTACTATATAGTATATAGTAAGACTATAATTAATATATACTATTTACTATTCTTCGGTACTAAAATACTAAAACAAATACATGCATGTAAATGATGTCTTACTCTCCTATAATTAATATATACTACATAATTAGACATCATTTACTTGTATATATTTGTTGAAGTTTTTTATAATTGGAGGGTTCATATATCACCGACTCTCTTAATTAGTAATGTTTCTTTCAAATAATAGGAGTTCACGTTTAAGTGACGTGGATTTAAGCAAGTAGACTTAACAAGAGTTCAATTAATCGAGTTTATTTATTGATTAAAATAGCAATTTAATTCAAATTTTATTACATTCAGACTTTTTTAGTGTTTTAGTAAATTCATGTCACTGTTAGTGATTTTTCGTTCAGGTAGTGGGATAACTGGATTTGATCGCATGGTAATCAAATAACAGGATCCAACAAGCACGAGATCATTTAATCAAGTAGTGATTAAAACTTCGTTTGAATAAGTGAAACTGGTATTAACGAAGGTTTACTTGAAGGAATCTATCTAACGAAGGATCTAACGAAGGTCTATTTGAGAACAGGAAATAACTCATCCTTCCTGAATCTATGCGCGAATCAATCGATCGATCTTTATCGAGGATACTCCATTAACTTTCTTAATATAACTGAATTTTTCCATATCGGTATTACAGTCTATCTATGAGAAATCTGTAGTGGCTGCATAAAGTATTTGCACATCATTGTATCTATTACGGCATTTACATATTGATTAATTCAGTTCGAGTATATTAAATTTCGTATGATTAATGGCACTTTCATACGGCTACAAAAATTCGATGCTGTGAAAATGGAACATGGAACTTGATTAATCCTGTTATGAATGAATCATGAATTTTTCCTTATTGTTTGACAACTCTTTTTAAATTTTAGAAAAATAATTATTGAAAGAATAATTATCGATAAGTGCAATTTTTTCAGTTATATATATCTATAGCGTTTTTAAAATATCAAGTTGGGGCGGACATCCGGGCAAAAGAATTTAAATTCAACACGTTTCATTGAAAAGTAATGTTACAAATATTTTTTATTTATAGATACTGTAGTATAATACTTTGTATAAATTCTTAGACTCCTTTAAAACCCTTTTCAAGTATATTTAAATCCTTTCAAAACTTTTGTTAAAAATTCTTACACTCTTTAAGACCTTTTTTTTTTAAAATTTCTTTCTAAAATTCTTTTAAATCAAAAGATCTTTTAAAAATTCTTAAATTTTTGTAAGATCTCTTTCAGAAATACTTAATTTTTTATAAGCTTTCATTCAGTGATTTATAAATTCATCACGAAAAATTTAAATTCTTTTGAAACATTAATGTACTCCCTTCAATTGAAATGAAAAATTCGAAGATGTCAACAAGATTAAAAAATTTTTTTCCATCGAAGAGCAAGCTTATCTGCAAATATCTTTCAATGCCTTTCCAAGGAAATATAATTTTTCAAACAATTCGACTAATTGCCGAGACCATCTAACAGAGTCCAAGGATCAGTTTTGAATAAAATTCCCAAAGCCCAGTGTTCGAATAAAATTTCTGTCCTGAAAACCCGGTGATCTCCTTTCCTCCTCTACGTGAAATTCCACTGATTTCGGGCCGGTGGAATTTCGTCAACGATATGAACGCAGAGATAAAGCCCGAGAATAACAGTTCTAAAATCGTGCACGATCCGGTAATGCAAGCTACCTCACGTGTACGTGTACGTCTAACTGTCATACGACAGTTCGTGGAAAACGTTTCTTCCATTACGAGGTTTCTTCCGCGTTTCCATTCAAAAAACATTGTCATGAAACTTTATTCATACTCTGTCACTCGGCAAGCGTTGTTTGAACACGTACGTATACAGAGTGATCCTTAAATGCGTGTCCACAGTCGGGCACTAAATCTACGACGCTGGAATAAGTAAAAACGTCCAGCAGAGTTACAGACGATTAAAAAGACAATATTTGGTGCGTTCATCTTGTCTAATATTTGACGAGACCTAATCCATTAGACTTGCATCTCTGGGTCCATTTCAAAATTCTTGTATTTTTATAAATCGTACTCTTCGTAACTTTGAGAAAAATTTGACAACAATTTTAGCATCGTGTTTGATACATAGATCCAACAGACCGAAACACTATGCGGTTAGTTGCAAAAAAATTATTCTCAAATGAAATACTTCTTCTTTTTATTTTATGAAAAAGAAAAATACTTCTTTTTATTACAAGTTGCAAATTCTTCCGTGTAATTTATTTTAATATTACAGCACACTGATGCGAACGAATTTACTTGATCTACTTGTTATTTATCTATCTGTTACTTATCATAAAAAAAAAAAGTTTTATAGATATGACTGTACATTATTCAATCAGACAGTAATGAGGAAACGATTTACACAAAACCTGTAATTACTGATTAGTTACGCTCTTCGTCACATACCTCGAAACTCAAAGTTTCAACTCAAGAAACATACGCAGAATGACGTCTCTCATTCATCATTTGAAGACGCGTGTTTGAGGATCACCTGGTATACGAGCGACACGGTGAAAGATAGTTTCGCGGACGATTTACCATTATCGAGCAGTACTTTGATGGCAAGGACGTTCGTTCGCTCATCAAGGCGACCCTCCTCGTCTTCGTTTTGTGCTACACGCGCGTCACGGAAAGTGCTTTCCACTTTAACGTTAATGACGTCGCTGTCTAAAGTTACCCACCGGCGAAGTCAGCGGAACCAGTTCGCTGGCCGTGCACGTCGATACGTACCACACAGCTCGATCGACGAATGTAGCAAACGAACGATAATGGCACGCGATTACAAGCCACTGGCAATTGTCCGCGTTTTCCATAATTAAGATTTCGCCGGAGTCGGCGGGATTGCTTGTTCGCGCGTAAAATCATCGATTAAATTACGATGTGACCTGAGCGATCGACGACCGGCTTCCACGCGTGTTACGCGATCGTGCCGGCGAATTTATGGGAATCGGCGAAACTATAATTTTCGCGAACGTTACGCGATAGGGAAACGACTCGACGACGGTGTAATCATACGGATTTTAAACTATAAGCGTATTCTTTAATTAAACAAGTGCCGGTAGAGGTATATATAAGTGGCATACATGCAAAAACGCTTCGAGCGTTTAGAAGCGTTAGACTGTTGCAGATGTAGGATGGATGAAACTCTTAACAGTGGCACTACCAAACTTTTTTTTTACAACCGCTGAAGAGATAAGATTGTATAAATCTATTTATTTATTTATTTTTTCATTCCTATTTTTCAGATTTATTTCAATTTATTTATTTTAATTTACGAGTAGGACATTTTACAATCATATTTATATTGTTTTACACTGACTGTAATATATGATTCAACGATACTTCTTCGAGGTCAATGAAATTTCGATTCACTAGATTTGTCCACTGTCTACTAAATTAACATTATGGATAATTTATGACCATATGAGGGATTTATTTAGATTTCTTAGAATTTAATAAAAGTCTACAAAATATATAATATGCATTGGAATATATAAAATTATAGAAAATAGAATAATCGTCATAATATCTGGCACATGAAACAAATTTCTGTTTAGATTCCATTTCTCTAATCATGTTCGTGAAAACATAGAATTGCATAAACATTCACAGTCTAATTATAACATTGTTTTATAATAGACGAAGAAATGTATCGAATCTAGTGAATTTTTTTAACCTTGAAAGAGTATCGTAGAATTATTAATTATAAAATATTCTGCATATAATAACAATTAGT
This sequence comes from Heterotrigona itama, assembly GCA_903986555.1. Lineage (NCBI taxonomy): Eukaryota > Metazoa > Arthropoda > Insecta > Hymenoptera > Apidae > Heterotrigona > Heterotrigona itama. Next base: position 20,964 of record CAJDYZ010013559.1, on the reverse strand, counting down.
TATTAATAGATAGTTAAATAAATTGAACTATTATGGTTAATAAATAGTTAAATAGTTAAATATTTATAATTACCACAGTTAAACTCTTTAATTTATTTTGTTCTCTTTTATTCTTTTGAATATCCATTTTTGAATTAATTCAATTAATAATAATTAAGAATTAAACTTGTATTATATATTATAGTCTCACAAGCAATTTTTATATTAAGTCAGAGTTTCAAGTTTTAGGAAAAATGCACTCATTTTGTTTGGCATATATCCTACCTTTTTGAAATAAAATAATTACCAAAACATCGGTTATACTGTATTTGACTAGTTTCAAGCTTCAGATCAACGTCTGCTAAATTATTTAACAGCTGTTTTAGTTAGATTCCGAATGGCTTTACAAGCTTGTGAAATTGGCCATTTCGTATGCAACAATCTGGTAGTTCGATGATCGTGATTTTTCAAAGTGTAATGCGTTAACATTCTCACAGTGTACGGTTCTTCGTTGAAGTATCGCTCGTTATACGATATTGTATAATTTTCTTTTACCGACTATATTTATTTGTATAAAAACAAAAATAGCTGAGGAAAAGTGTATGCAGTATTCTGAAAAATGACGTAAGAAAATAAATAAAATAGAAAAAACAACTTGAATATACATACTACATAGTATTTTGATCTTAGCAATTTTGTATAGCATAGAAAAGCTCACAATAAGATTCCCATGAATTAATATTCGTGGCGACACATTCTTTCGACAATAAAACACTTATTAACTTCATTTAATTTGGCCTAATTAATTCTTTATATAATTTATATAATTTAATTTAAAGATTAATTTAGACAATTGTACAATTTGAAAGATATAATCATTTGTTGTACAATTTCTAATATATCATTTTAAGATATAGAGATATGTTTTCAATGAATTGTTGGATTGCAGATTTTAATAAATTTCTAGAAAATTCAATGATACAAATATTCACAAAATGCTCATAACATGCAAAACTATATAAAATAGCCAAAAAAATATAACCTCTGCTATGACACTTGACAGACAAAACGAACCTTCGACAAATTTTTTGATCGATAAAGAAAGTAGTTGTACACTGTACAAAGCCCCAAATTTGGTACTTTCTCTCTCGAGTCGTGTTGCAGTTAGCGAAAGAGTATGCTTATCTAGACCTAACTGTTCGAGGCTCTCTTAAATTCCAAAGATCCAGGCACCGAGCAAAATGGGGCGATATAAACTTCGTGAAAACTTGATATACCGGTAGTTTGGTTACACGGCGTGTACTAATGAGTATTCTAATCACACCTGAAGCTGTTATCCTAGATAACGTCTATTCACGTCTAATACTACTTCTTCTTATCGCTGGAATTCATTTTTTAGCCTTATTGCATTTTAACGTTCGTTTTTTCGTTTTAGCGTCATTGAATAATTTTCAAGTGTCTTGCCATTTCTCTTTATTTTACTCGTTTTCGATGTTCATCATTCAGTCTCTTTTGTTCGAGTTGTTCTCGCGATTTTATGTCACGTCTTTTCTATTCTTCTTACTACTGCAGTTCTCTTGTTAATTTATTAGATTCTCTTAATTGTTAGAATCTCCATTTTCTGACGTTCTAGTATAATCTTTTATTCTCATATTGTATGATTGATGTATTCTTTCTGTGCTTTTTTTTTTTTGACTTCTTTTTAATTAGCTTTCTATTTCTTTAAAATTATCTTGTTCTTTAGTCAATTCCTCTATTATCTAATCTCTTCATTTGCTTCATTGCTCCTTTCCTGGAAGGAAAGCCTCCCCCTGTTAGTAAAATTATTTATCATCTTATTTTAGAGACAGCAAAGACAGAACGTTTGTCTATATTATTTCATTAAATCCAGTTGAAAAATAATTATTATTATAATTTTAATAGAAGAGTCATAAGATGACAGCTTACTTCATTATATACTGGAAGCCGAAACTGATTCTTAAAAACGTTTATAGAGATCAGATATTTATCAGGAACGATTTTGAAAAAAGTAAATAATCATGTCGATCAATGACTAATCATTGGATCGATTTTATTCAGCGTTGAAATTCGGTCAATAAACAGTCAAAGATATAGAGACGCTATTCGACAGAGAAAAACACAAAATTAGATCATTTATAAACTGCGAGAATTAGAAATGTTTAATTTGAAATATCCTCTCGGATGATATATCTCGAATTTAATTTTAATTTTAATATTAATTTACTTGTTCTGAATTTTAATTTCAATTTTACTTTCTTCTATACATTGTACTATACATGCTATTATTTTACGTACCATAGATTCTAGAGGATTTCAGAATTATTTTGGAAAAATATTCTAAAATAAAAACTGTAAATTGTAATAACATCTGCGCGCTTATGAATTATAAAAATATGTAAGATGCCAACTTTGACTGGGCATAACTCTATTTATTTATTTAAAGACTGTCACTTTGAGATTTTGTCTGAGACGCAATTCATCGAGGATTGAGAAAGTCAATTGGACATGGTTTATATATTTTTAAAGGAAACTTTTTAATATGTTAATTAAGTTATTTTGTATGTTAATTAAGATAGCAATGTG
>CAJDYZ010013559.1:797-18371 GCA_903986555.1 Heterotrigona itama | reverse complement strand
GATTGAGAAAGTCAATTGGACATGGTTTATATATTTTTAAAGGAAACTTTTTGATATGTTAATTAAGTTATTTTGTATGTTAATTAAGATAGCAATGTGTTATTAAAACATCGCCTGAACAGGTTATTTTATTGTTATATTATAACATTAAAAATAACATGATTTATTGTTATATTATATTGTTATTTTATGAATAGAAGCTGTAGTTGCCATTATTACAAATTATATTCTGACTTTCATTAATTTCAGATTTATTAATAAATAACAGAATATTCAATTCTGTTTTCACACTTATTGGTTTAAATTTAATTCCTCTTCAAATTACTTTGGTTTGTCTCTTATCATTGATTTCAATGAGTAGAATGTTATTTTTAAAATTCCCTCTCAAAACGAAATTCCTTTATTAATTTTAAATAGAATTAAAAATATAACGTATTTAATATAATTAGTTTTACAATATAATTAACATAATATAACAATATAATATTAACAAAATAATTAACATAATAATATTTTTACAATATAATCAACATATATTTTACAATATAATAACAAGTATAATAGTTATTACAATATAATTAAATTTGGGCTGGAAGAGTTACAAGATACATTAAACAGTACAAATACGTAAAGACATTCATTGATGACTTATTCATTTAATAAATATCTATTCTTATATAAATATAGCAAGAGTGGAGTAAGAAAATAACAACTAAATTCATAAATAAATTCTTCAATGGCTAATAAATTCTCTGTATAATTGTATTAATAATTCATCGTCACTGCATCACTTACTTGACGTTTTAATATAATACCACGCTGCCTCATAAAATATGAAGGCAGCTGCAGTCAAAACGCGATGCGCCAGTAAATGCACGTAACACGGTGGTCTGTTCATCGAGACGTGCCGATTATCTTACAAGCCACTGGCGCTTATGAAATACCTGGCCGTTAATTGAAATGTATGAGAGGAACACCGTGTTACCGCTTTCTTGGCTAATGTCCAATTCACTCGTTTGTTCCACCCTTTTCGGATTCTCAAAAATCGATACGGAAGAGCCTTGTGTAAAATTGCACTGTTTTTGACATTTATATATATATATATTTTTTTTTCTTTTGTTAATTTAATTGTTAATTTGTTAAACAATTCTTCTATTTATTTTTGATTCTGACAGAAAAATTTAATATTCTATTGCGAATATTGCCATCCAATGACACATAAAATTTTAATGAGATATTAAGATCCTTCGTTCCTTCATCAGTTCTTCGGAATTTCATGTTCAATTTAATTTTTAATATTTAATTTCTAATTCAATTTAATGTTCTATTAAGTTTTATAAATTATCATTGTATATAATAAGAGAGAACCTCACTGACAAAGTTCAGTTTCGAGGCGAATGTTCCCAACCCAATGTGTAAAAGTGAAATGTTTCTGTGAGACATGTAGCGAAAAAAGTTTAACATTTCTCCTTAGTTAGTTTCACTAACACTGATTGAACCAGGCGGACCACGTTGACAAATAAAATGAATTACAATCCTCCGAGATTGTTATTGCGTAAAATTCTGCGATGTAGAGGTATGAAATTCTCGTGAAACATCTTCTTAGATCCTGTCAATCGTCGTGCCGACAGAAATGAAAGAAACGTAACACGTTACTTTTACTACCGCTTTCTGTATTATTCATTCACTTTACGAACGGTAATAAATTAATAGTCCGCATTCGAGGAGACAGTATAACGGTCCCATTTACATCCAATCGCGCGAGGATTAATGACTAATTGAAAAGCCGTGTAGAGATACGCCGGACATTGGTTTTGTTGCTCGCGTTACGAGAGAATGTTCGCAATTTTTGGAACTTTCACGATCACTACGACGATTTCAGAGAAATTTCACGATACGAAAACACTTAATGTATCTTCCTCTTGTTGGTGTGTGTGTGTGTGTGTGTGTGTATATGTGTATGTATATAGGGTGGATCAAAAGTTTCTTCTCACCAATTTTCTTTAATAAAAAATCAGAAGATAAGGAGAAATTTTAATTTTAAGTTAAATTTAAATTCAAACGTAACTTCTTCGTCGTGTTTTAAAAATTATTTTTTTCGAATGTTAAAGAAAATATATAATGAAAGAATTATGGATTTAATTTAGCAGGGAATGATTTTTGGCCTACCCTATATATATAAAGATATTTGATTTCTTATCTTGTATTATCGAGTTATGCTAGTAATTAAAAAAATAAATTGTAATTTGAATTCGAATTTTAATAGTATAGTTGGGTTAGGTGATTTAGATATGAGATTATTCGAATGCTTAGTCGCTTGACTGCTTAATTTTATTTTGTGTTTTACACTTTCTCGAGTCAATAAAATTCCAAAATTCCAGGACCTCAAAATTCTAAAATTCCGTATTAAGTATCAAAATCTATCTAGATTCCAAAACTCTAGAATTTCAAAATGTCCAAGAAACTCAGAATTCCAAAACTCAAAATTTTTGAATTATACAAAATAAAAAATAATTTTGAAATTTTAAGATTTCTTTGAGAAAATCCAGAAGTTTTAAAATAATCTAACAGCTTTCAAAGTTCCAAATTTAAAGATTCCAAAGTTCCCAAATTCTCAAGTTCCAAGAAGTCGAAGATTTCAAAATCCCAAGCTCCATACTTTCCCCAAGTCCAAAGTTTCGAAAAAGTTCAACATTTTAAAAAAACCTTCAGAATTTCCACGGAATTCCAAGATTAAATAATTCACTCCTAAATCGTGACGACACTCAATGGCCATCGATATCAGCCGAGCAATTTAAGTTCTTTGAAACAGACATCATTACGCGACGATCAAACAAACTTCATCACGACTAAAGCGGAGATCGTCCGCGTCCTTGAGGGATAATATATTCCACGTCGACGTCGAAGCACGCTCGATCGTAATAAAAAGCAAAATCGCTGATTCATTCGCGAGTCCTTTGTCGATCGACGACTTACGAAGACGAAAACTTTTGAATGAAACTCTCGTTCGTACGAGAGAATACGTACGATTCAATTTCAATTTTCTCTGAAGAGCAGGACCCATGCAGGAGGATCGTGCAAGAACAATTAGCGGAAGGAAAGCTGAAAGCCGATCGAAAAGCGCGGAATTACATAACGTTCTTCGACAGCGAGTCGAGCAGATTGCGCGTGACGATCACGATCTTTATCACCGCTACTAATTGGTATTCCGATACGAGCAGGCACCGTGAACGTTACTCGAGCAGCGAGTATGGCATGGGAAAAACGCGGAGAATTTCGCCGGCCAGTATCGACACCTCGCGAGCATACGATATTTTTAAACAGCTGGCCAAAACGTTCGTTTCCTCCAATAAAACGCCAGCCGTTAAATTATAACCGCTTGTTACAATCTGTCTAACATCCGCTGTAAATAATTGGAGGATCGTAATTAGAGAGAATTGTGAGCCAACGAACACCGTGAAGTCGTAAACGCCCGTATTGTACTTACAGGCTCTACTGTAAAAATTCTATTGCATGACAACCGACATTGTTCCTGTTCGCGAACATGTCTGGTTTCTTTTCAAAATTGAATGAGGTTATCACAGCAAGCAGGTTGTTTGATGAGTAAATCGGGCAAAAATTAATTCAAAATTTATGGAAATTAAATTTCTTCTTTTTTTTTTTAAATGTATGATTTTAAATTCATTATATAATAATTATATATGTATATATATTTTTTATATATACGTATAATTAATTATTTATTATGCACTTATTACGCATTAATCGAAAATTTGAAGCTGCCAAAATGCACACGATGCAACACACTTTGTAATATTTAAATATATTATATCTAAGTTTCATTTTCCTAACTGTTAATGATAAATAAGAGTATATGAATAAATATCTGCAGTTTAATGACGAGAAACTATTTGCATTTTTTGAACACGAAACCTGTAATTTTCTTTCTCTTTTTAATAAATACAGGTTGACTATATTCTTGGATCACAGCAAAATAAAATAACTTGTATTCGAGTTATTTTCATTTAATATAGTATTTTTAAAGTTTGATAGTATATATTATAAAATATATATTAAATATATAATTACAATATGATATATAATTATATATTAAATTATATAAAATTATTAAAATAGAAGTAATTTAAATATATAATTTAGATTTAAATATTCAGATTATTCGATTATTGTTAAAAATCCTTACGTGCATTGTATGCATGTTTGCATCTCCAAATTCTCGATAAATGATAATTATCCGTCATTTATCACTCATAAATTAATGATCAATCATCATTATCACCTGATCAACTATTAATTTATTGTGCATCTCAAGAAGATTTATTGCTTTGATTTTTATAGAAGATACAATCTGATTCCATTCAGAAAATAGATTTCTCATTGCACTGTAAAATATTCAAAAGGTTGAAATGAAATTGTCATTTTCAATCCTACGTCCACCTCAAAGAAAAAAAAAAAAAGTCGAGATAACAGAATCATCGTTCGCATGACAAAAGAGGGAAAATCGGAACGAAGGAATTAACCTAGTTCCTTCCACAAAAAAAAAAAAAAAAAAAAAAAGAAATAGAAAAGAACGAAATAAATCAGTCTGCTTTCGCCATTTCGATGTAAGTCTAAAACCGTCGAAAAATTCGAAAGCTGTCTCTCTTCCGTCGTCGTTTACTCGTCGAAAAATCTGTAGGTAAGAGAGAAGATCGATCGTTACTGCATTCGTGAGCCGATTGGCAATGGCCAATGGACAATTTTCGCATGCCGGTAGTGTAACAACGCGAATCCGACCGGTTTCGAGGTTTCACTTCCTAGCGATCCCGAATACAAATGGCGAAACACACCCGAAGAGGTCGGCTTCGCAGGAAGGAAGGAGCCAAGCAGAAGGCGATCGGCAAGGAAACACTTGGCGATTCGTGAATTATCCTGTGCAACCTCTGGAAAACAAGAAGCCGCGAGTGAATCACCGGGTGAATGATTCTCGAGGGATCGTTAAAGAGAGGAAAGAAAGACGTGGACGATGAAATACACACACTCGCGATCCAATGGATCGAAAATGCTCGAACGATCAACTTAAAGATCAGTAGATACTGAGAAAGTTGTTGAAACATGTAAATAAAAAAATTCCACTGTTACAACGTATGAAAGTGGCGTACATTCTACAAACGTGTTTAAAAAAAAAAAAAATTTTTATAGATTAAAAGTATTACTATGTAGAAAATGTTGCTACAAATTAAGAATTATTACTGTGTAGAAAATGTTACAGTATGTTAAAAAATATTACTGTGTGGAACTACCAGAGCGATTAAAACGAATAATTCGTAATTTTGTAAAAAGAATTTCTGTACAAAAGTTTTAAAGCCACTAATTTATTCCGAAAAAATGACAATGTCCTTTGCATTTGTTTAGTGAAAAACATGAAAATTCTTTCTTTTCAATCATTTTACACTGTCGAATTTGCTTTTTAACATTGTAGTTATGAGATCATCGTTATTTCTTCTAGTCAGAACTTACAATTATTTTTATATATTATAATTATAATATATATTTATATTATTATAATATATTATTTTTAACATTATGATAAACTATTGTTTAGTCTTTATATTAATTTTTATTCAATGATTTGCTGAAATACTTGTGCAATAACGCTCGTTTGCACATGAGCCACGTAACATGCGAAAATACGTGAAATGTCTGAAATCGAGAACTCTTAAAAATATTTACCAAATAAAATAATTTTCTACCAAATATTCTACATTTTTATTATTACGCATAAATATTTGCACAGTTAATGGAGGATCAGAAGAGTGTTAATGGAAGATCAAAAGAAACAGAGGATTCATATCGAGTAAAAGTGATACGTTTGTTGTTTCATTTACGACGTTCAAGATCGTAAATACGTCGAGTTTTATTTAGGTTAATCGTCCCACGTGTACGTGTAATACAGTTCGAGAGTATACCGTTGTTTCTTTATAGCAATGCAACATTTTGAAGAATCGCATCCATTTTTATGCCAACTGTAACGGGATGCGCGTTTACGTGGTCTGACGATGAAGAGATCAATCTACTGCGTTCGACTAAAGTCGCTTTAATCATCGATCATATCTGGTTTATAGGAAATTTCTTTTAACTGGATGGAACTACTGACTGGCTGATTCAAGAAAGATAATCAATGCGTTAAATAAAACATGTATTTTAGTCGCGTAAAGAATAATTTCAATGGTTCTTCGATTAATTTTTCAATAAAAAGATGGATCCTGAGGATATTTTGGTTATATTTATAGTATTGATATAATACAATGAATACTATAAATATAGTGCGAAACGTATCAATTCTTTTCTTTGCGGATTAGTTATGTTTTTTTGAATGAAAATGTAATCGGACGAAGATAAGATTATTTTTTCATTCAAAAAGGTTTTCATCAATTTGTATAATTAATTTATTCGGACACCATGATTCTCTATATTTTAATAGAATTTTTAATAAATCAATTATTCTTATTGTAATCGGTAGGAACAAATTATTTTATTGTACTTTATTAACATACAATTTTTTACACAAAAGGAAAATAAAGAGAAATTAAAAATTTAAAAATCTGATAACGAGCAAATTATACACATTAACTGCATATAAAAATATACAATTAATATAACATAAATTTTAATCTAACTTGAACGTGATTTTACGCAAAAATATGTGTGCATTAAAATAGATAAAATTTATATTTTTACCGAGTACAATAAACGTTTTGATGCACTAAAAAACAATTAGTTCAATAATATTGTTAGAGTAATACTCTCTTAAGCATCTGAATACTAATAATTAGACTAAAGATTTTTATGCAGATTTATATTTTTATAAATATGTGTAAAAAAAAGATTCTAAATAGAGATTAATTTTATCTGTTAAATATCACGACTTTATATATTTTTATAGTTTTAAATTTCACACGAGTGCACAACAATTCGTAATCTATCAATAAAAATCAATTTAATCGTGTGGAAACTCATTTTGACTTTACCTTGCAATTTATCTTTCAACATAGATTTTCAAAACCACTTATTTTCAAGAAATCGACTCGCCGGTCTTGTTAACTTGAGCTCGTTTTAGTCACGTTGGTTTTCTATTCGATCATTTATCTCGGCGATCCCTAATTTCTGTATAATTTCACCGTAATTCCTGGCATTATTAGAAATCCACTACGATCGGTAATCTATCAGACGTTAATTTCTCTCGGCAGATAGTACATTCGTTTCGATCTCGCCGTTCAAATTTCGCGTGAAACGACACGTTACTACTTTCACACACTAATTAAAGCAAGTGCGTAATAAAAATATGTCAGTCAAGTTTTAAGACTTTTTAATTTCGTCTCGCGTTGTGTAGCTGATTCGATACGTCGAATCTTTCAAATTCTCGTACCTACGAGAATTATTTCTAGGGCGTCTCGAATTTTTAATCGATCAAGACATCGATTTATTATCGATTTTGCCGGTCTGATCGTGTGTTCGTGATTTAGGAAAAATTTTTCTCAAATGAGAGTTGAATTACATATGTGTATAGTAAATAGCGATACTACAATTGTTCAAGAAAATATATGAACATTTAAAGAAACTTTTTATGAATATTGTATTATGAATATATACAGTTTTTATGTTTTAAAATATTTTCATCAATGTTATATATGTTATTGAAAATTTCATTTCAAAGTTTGACTAACATTATACATGATAAATTCGGCAGCTAAAAATGTAAGGGTTAAAGAAATGGAAATAAGAAAATTTGTTTGTGTTTCTTAATTTTTTCTTTCATATACATAGTGAAATTATATTTTATAAAATGGATATTCATTTTTTTTTTTGAGGAGAGCACCTATTTTTAAAATAAATAGATATCATGTAATTTCTAACATACATTTTTAGATTGACTCTATTTAACAATCGCGTCTCATTATAGAATTAATGAAATTTCAAAATGTTTTATATAACACATACAATATACACGTACAAGTTTTTCTATGATAAATGTTCGAATATTTTCGTGATTCACTGCATACATAGATTATTGAAAACATGCACAATCAAAATAATTTTCATACGATTATTTTTTGATGATTTCACTGTATAATATATGTTAATAATTAACTAAATTCATTGCTCCAGATTCATTAGGATTATCGATTCTAAAATCAGAAAACTTTCCGAACGCCAACATCTTAAAGCTCATCGTTCTCGTCAAAACTTGTCACATGAATCGTAGAAAAATCCAATCATTCGGGCGATAACAAGATTCTAACATTTCCATCGTTTCTCTTTAATTCAATTGACAGAGCACAGAAATTTTTTTATAATTGCTAAATAATTGACACCTACGTCGGATCGATATTTCCAGCTCTTTAAAACCTTCAATTTTTTGGCAGCACAAGTGTCTACGTTAAAAACCACGAACTATCATATAGTCCTAATAATAGAAGAGCCATCATCGTAGAGAACAGGCTTTTTATTGGGCAGAAATCAACGAAAGAACCCGTGGAATCCGCTAAGGTCTCGAAAGAGGTTAATTCAGTTTTCGTAACGCGTGATCGGGCCGAGACTCTCATTGTGTATTGAGACTACTGTATTATTACATCGTCGAAATGTTCGACGATCTCATTACAGTTAGAGGATAGGCCAATTTTTCAAGCAGGGATTCCTTACGGTACTTATCCGCAATAAAAATAAAAAGGGACAATATCTTGCGTTTGTTTAATAATAAACCTTCTCCAAATAATTAGACGATCATCTACCGATTTTATCACGCGTTAAACTATTTAACTCCAAATCATCGTAGTTACTCGACAAATGTCTTGACAATTTAAAGAGACGACAATTAAGATCGCTACATTTTATTTTACACTGTTTACTTACAATTAGATTTTTTGTTTTGAAACTTACACAATAAGCACTGATTAGAGTACGAATGTTGTAATTGTAAGTTTGCTTTTTTAAATGTAATAAATTGCAGTTTCGATATTTGAAAAATCAAAAACTTTATTATCTAAATCTGTTTAATCGAGTCTGTAGCAAATACCATGTTAAAGTGATGTCAAATCATCATGTCTTTTTGAGTGAAATTTAAATGAGTATGAATATAAATATTGTAATTATATGTTTGATTTCTAATTTATTTTATACTGAATTATTATAAATTATTTAATTCTGATTTCGATACTTGAAAATATTCAATATATCATAAGTGAAATATATTTACTCAAGGAAGTCATTATCTTTTTTGAAATGACCCATTTACAGTAGAATAAAAATGAAGAATTCAGAGAATGAAAGAGAAAATTATTTCTTTATCCTCAACATTCTTTCCATTTCTCATGTCAGATGCAAAAAGTACATACGTCTCACTTTTTATGGGAAATAAGTATTAATCACTGATAATAGACAGATAAGATAGACAGTGCGAATTGATAGTATAAAACAAATTAATATCTAAGTAAAAAAAATAACATTTATCATATAAACACATACATATATACATATTGCAACTTAACTTGCAATTAAAAAAGAAAATTATTTGTCATCCAACAACATTCCGTTGACATAATTTATATGACCATTATGTATGGAATTATAATTATAATCCTTTGGATATTAGTATGAGATTGTGAAGAGAAAACATTTTAATAATTAAATATTCTAGATTGCCTAATTTTACAAAATTAGATAAAAAAAATTCTACGTTTGAAGTATTTGTAATATATAAGTAGTATATCTAATATTTATTATAAGTATATAATACACATTATAATATATTCTTAATAGATTCTTAATCTATCACAGTCGATCAAGATGTGAAATGAAATCTGTAATAGCATATTTTGTTCGAGTTTTTCTCCACTACGCTACACTGTGAAAGGGTTAAATCCTCAAAGGAGTTAATTTAATTGTTCTAACGGGTATTTCGCAGGGATAGATTAATGATGCCGGCATGATGAGGGATTACATTCCGAAAAGAACAATCGTGTACAGTTAGGAAATTAGACCGACTCTCAGAAATCCGGAATCTTGAATTGCGTGTATCTATGGTGTCGGGAAGGGGGGAGCATTGTGTAAAGTCAGAACACCTTGACTCACATGATTGGGATCTCGCGAGAACCACCTGCAGCCTTCGTGACTGCCGGTGCAATTATGAGAAAGTCTAGCAAACTGGCTCGTTAGAGAAACCACGTGCGACCTTCAATGACGCTCAAATTGGCGATACTTAAATTATCGCCTCTCGTACCTCGTGGAAGAACACTTCGAATTCCTCTAATCCTTCAACTTCCTGTTCCTTTCTATGATCCTACCTTTCATTGGTTATCTTTAAGCTGTTAGCTGCATAGCTAAAATCAACAGCCTTGTCAAAGACGAAATAAATGTACAATAAAGTGCATAAATAATTCCAATCAGAAGATTAATATTTTACGTTGCATTTCGATAGTTACAATTTTTCGACGAACGTTTTCTGTTTTATTTCGTTGTGAAAATATTTCGTAATGCTTTGAAATGTCTTTACATTTATTTCGTTTGTTTTCAATCTAAATTCTAATTATCTTTCAATTTCAATTTAAATATCTCTGAAATTCCTTCAGGAAATGATTTTACGCGTGAAAATTCGAATATAATTTTCTACCAATAACACGTGAATCTCTGCTGAAAGGTATTCCGTAAAAGAAGATCACGAATAAGAAATTTCGTTAGGAACGGAGGAGTCTCCGTTCGAATAAATACGAATAAAAGAATTCTCGCGTTCCGGTAACGCGATTTAGCAACTAAACATCGATACGAAATTTTAACGGTCGGCTCTGCAACAGAATGAGATAGTTAACCGAGTACCCTTTTAATTAACTTCCAGAAGCAACGATTAGCATCACACGTTAATAAATAATTCGCGGATTTCATGTTAAGAAACGGAACCATTAGCAAGAACAAACAGAATACCGTAACACTCAGCCGAGTAGAATTTTTGCTCAACATTTTTAGCTCGCGCAGATTATTTCGTTGGCAGACTGTTTAATCGTACCGCTGCGTTTATATATCAAACGATGGAAAAAGAAATTCTTTACAATCAGAGAACAGTAGAGAACAGTGTATACAGTGAGCAGTACAAAAGGACAAACTGAACCAACAACTATAGATTTCGCGTAGATCATTGTTCACTGCTGTTGATATTAAATTACAGAAAATGATTAAGTAATTAAAATTAATACAGCATAACGTTCCATTATATTATAATATAGTAATTAAAGTATATTATACTTATAAAAAATATCCAATGATTCATCATTTTCTATGATGTTTTTGTAGCTAAATTTTCTAACTTTTATAAATTAATATATTTACGTTACGATCACCTAGATTAATATTATTTCTCATTTTATTATAGCTTTGATACATACACTTGTGTACATTGTACATATTATAATTTAAGAGCATTGAAGTAAAAATAAAAACTGAGTAATTATAGTTTTAAATTTACTAATATAACTACTAAAATGTAAAAATTGATAACTAATATAAATAGTAGAATGTCGATAAAATATTGTTTTTATTATCAAATATATATTTCAGGTATATATTTGATATGTCACATTATGGTCGTTATATCTCATTATAATGTTGATATTACAATAATAAGGAAGAATTTATGCAGAACTTGTGGTTATTGGCTCAGTTGTGCTTTTTACTGTATTCTACTCATTAATATACTCATGCTATTATTCACCTTTCATGTTCAGTTTCACTTTGTTAATATATGTTCATTAAGCAACTAGTAATTAAGTATTTCGGTTTATATAACATATCACTATACAATGATCGTTTTGTACATCATAATTCATACATCTTAATATTGCATAATCTGCACATACATCTTAATATTAACAGCAGTAAAAGAGAATTTATAGTTACTAATTCAATTAAGCTCTTCACTGCACTTATTCATTAATACACTCGCGTCTTTATTCATCTTTTTATTCATTGTTCAGTTGCATATATCTTTCATATGCCTTGTATATATCTGTTTATGTGCATCTTTTTATCCATTGTTCACTTATACATATTCATTAAAAAAACAATGATTAAATGTATCGTTGTGCATTGTTCAACGTACGTTTAGTATATCATTGTTCATTCTGTATATTTTAATATTAACGGTAGGATCTATACAAAGACCTGTGATTACTAGTGTAATTATGCTCTTCACTGCAACACGATTGCCAATAATGATCGCAAGAAAGTTGGCTGCAACACGTGTTTCGCATTTGCTCGAGCACTAAACGAATCAGAGTATAAAAATTTCTAGCCTGCCACTCTGCCGTTTGATGTGTACTGCCACCGAGAATATTTACGTTGTTACCGTACTGGGAGTCGGTAGCGTAAAATTGGATAATTAGAGACGCACGAGCGAACTGACGAGAATGATGGACCACAATACAGGTGGTTCTTTTGACGTGAACCGTCTGGACGAAGGTTTCGAATAGGCTCGATTAATTTTCGACGAATTTATCGCGAATCAACGTTCTTCTCGTTAAATATGCAATCACGGCAATTTATTTTTAACACTAACACTGCGGATTATTAAGATGTGTCTGAATATGTTACGCATGCTTAGTTAGAAAGTAAAGAAATGTATGCGTTTAATAGTAACACTGTAGACGTTAGGTAATATATACATAAATACGTAATTAATTGAAAAATAAACGAATATGTGCAATCGTGTTTCTGGTTTAATAAAACCAAACGTTAATGTCGCCAAAGATATTTGTGCAATGATTTTTAGTAGTTGCAGAAACAAAAAGTTTATCAGTCATCTTGATTGGTTTGGTAGAGAATCATCAAAAATGGAGAATAATCAAATTCTGAAGTTTGAAGTTACTACTATTGATAAATAATTGAAGTATTTTTTTATGTAGTTCTTGTAATGTTTCAATTTTTACCTTGTAAAATTTGGTAGTAATAAAACTAATTATTAATATATTCTGTAAAATGTAAAATGAAGACAAGATTCTATTAATTATCCCTTGAAACTTGAGATATATTTTAAACAGTATGATTTGTGCTAACAATATGTTACTAATAAACTAATAAAATGCGTGTCAATTTTCATTTTTTAAAAATCAGTGAATTTCATTGATAAGCCTTGCTAATGAACTTAGCAACTAGTAAGACTTTCTTGTGCAATAATTTAGAATAAATATTAAATTACTCTAATAAATATTAGAAAATTGTAAGTTATAAACGTTTCTTTTATAATTTTAGGACTTTATATTAAGCAAACAAAGATTTGTAACTTGCAAAATGTACTCAGTTGATTTATCTAAATTATGTTTACATAAATTTGTCCTTCAGAATGTTCTTTAATTTGAGTCTAATAATTTTATGTTATTACCCAAAATTTACATTCACATATAAATTAATTATTGCACGTGAAATTGACAATATATTAATATTTAATTGATATGTAAATAGTTTTTTGAATAACGAAAAGTTCAATCAAAAAAATGAAAGTAAAAAATTAAACGACGAAGAATTAATAGATGTGTGGTAACTTTTTAAAGCAACATAATAGTATCATCTTATCACTGTTTTTCCGAGTTTATAGTTCAAACTCAGATAAACGCATCGAATACCAGAAATTTTACGGCATACTGCTAAAATATGAAAATTAGTAGTTGCTAATTAGTACAAGAATAGTAAGTCTAGAGGTCTATTTAAATTTGAAATTTCACTTCAGTGAGATTCAAGCCCGATTCAAACGATCCGACTCATATACATAATACAATGTACCTACAATTGAAATTACTCGTCGATATCAAAAGAGAGGAACTCGCCTCGGTTATTTATCAACAATTATTCACCGTTATTCGTCGAAGGCTAATTAAGAGCTTCGAAAATTCATACCGGATGAAAATCAAATCGAAACAGAAGCTCGTAATCGTACGATCCGACTTTTATGAATTTCCTCGAAAACCCGTTAAAGTAATAAATATCACTTTTTTGAGCTACCTTTCGCGCTCGATCGCGAAACCAAATTTCAGATGCATACATATACATATATGCATCCACTTTTCCGCGTCCAGTTTTATTCAATGAGAGACGAGTTATACGGTCAGTGTCCGTAAAATAACTCTAACAAGGAAATCGGACGCGCCATCATACATAGTGTTTGAAAAACGACTGTAACCAGGAAAAAAAGTTATACATAACTAGATTATAAATTTTTATACAAATTCATATTTTGGAGAATATAATTCAAAATATAGAACTTCAATAGTTACCTAATATGTATTATTTATTATAGAAATATTGAATACGTTTTATATATTTTCTATACGATAATATAAGAATTTACAATCTATTCATTTTTTGAGTTTCTATATTCTCAAATACAATAGAAGTCTCTATTTCTGTACGATTTTTTAAATATTAAATTACATGTTTCCAGATGGAAGTAAAATTTTTTTTTTTCAAGAAAAGTTTTATCGTAGTATCTATTTAGTAGTATCTATTTCTTAAAATGTTTGGGATGCGTAGGAAAATAGTGTACAATTTTGGTATAGTGTACAATTTGTGAAAAAATTATGTCTACGATATTTTTATCACTTATAAATGAAATGTAGACATATTAAACATAATATCTTATATGTCCCATACCATTTCTTTAATCTCATATTTTCTTTAATCTCATATGACTATTCATTTTTAATTCACATTTTAAATAACTTTTTCCGCAACCGGACAGTCGTTTTTAAATATCGCGCGATCAGACTGGAAGCGTAAGCAGCTTCACTTGTCGAAATTTGCGGGAAAAATGACCTGGTTTCCGCTTTGAAGAACGTACATACAATTAACATGCAGTTATTTGGGTCAACAATGCGATGGGATTGCCACTCTGTCATTGCTCTTTCTCTCTCTCTTCATTCACGGAAATTGAGGGTTAGAGTTAGAAAGTATCCAATATATATGAGAGAGAGAGAAAAAAAAACAAATAGTCGTCCGAGTCAAAGCCTCAATCCACGCAAAAAAAAAAAAAAAAGAACAACGATGATGTCGAATACCAAAGCATCTTTCACGTGATAAATTAATTGTTCTTGACTCCCTGTAATCACAATGTCGATAGCCTTGTTCCATATAATCTGCGCCCATTTCCCACCGATAGCTCGTCTCTCATCCCTACATGTATCGGAGTTTTATTACACACTATGTTCTACCTTTTTGTAACTCTGTAATTCTTTTCGAAGCGACAGGCTTGAAAGAACTCGTTCAGCTGGGTCAAAATCCTGAACATGTGCAGACGTTTCCAGACAACTTCGATTAAAATCACGGAAACGGCGTGTTCTCAGCTACGCCATTTGAACAGTATCGTTAATTCAACGCTGACAAAAAAAAACGAGGCATCGCTAATTACTGTAAAAGCGATTCTATAGTTACCTGATCCCATCAGAGGGCGATACAACGTCGCTTTACAAATTCCTTTTCACAAAGCGAAGCGTGAACATGCTGTTTCGAGTGCTGTTGCAAAAAATCCCAAGGGAATTTATTCAACTCCGGGGGAGCCTAACGGACGTAGAGTGGACGAAATGACACGTGACGAAGGTGCGATCTGTACGCCACCACAAGTTGAAAAACTTCATCCCGCGAACGTCTTCGTCGCGCATGCGCATTACCAACACTCTTGTTTCGTGTCTCCCGTCTGACAAAGATGCTCGTACAAAAGATACACGCGTATACGTACATACCGACTGATTCATTTTGGCAAGATAACGGTGCGCTCGAAAAACCGACGAAAAACGATCGAAGAGGAATCTAGACGTTGAATCCCCAAAAGAGCCCTCGACGCGAGACAAGCTTGAAATCTCTCGTAACTCGACTCGTGTACTGTCCGACGTTGTAATCTTCGATGATCGACATTCTTAAAATCCTTAACGCTCTGCGAAATACATATCGGCGATCTCTTTAAATTGCTCGCAGCTTATTTTTAAAGGGACGAAGGACGACGCGAAAGAGAAAAAGAAAGATAAAATACGTGACAACTCGAAGGTACTTACATCACGTTTCTGTCGCTTCAAAAGCTGCTGATGTCATACAGGCATCCGTGTGGAAAAAGTGCGCGCGCGAAAAGGAAGAGTTCCGAACGAAACTCGGGAGGTGTTCCCGCGGAAATGACGCGTTGAAATTTTATGCAAAAACCAGGGCGGGACGAGCAAGGTCAGATGGAGCGTGTTGTCAACGTACGTATGTACAACGGCAAGACAGGTGAAAGAAGACCGCTGGCGGATAACATAGGTCCCTGTAGGCCGACTGCATCATCCGCCAGAGGAAAGGTAGTCGGTTTACCTTACTGACAGCAGTTCGAGAGGGAAAAAGGAATCCGACGCTGGTAATAACGTGGTATCGCGTGACAATCAACTGGGTACTTAATCGTAAACAGTGACGGGCCGCCATTATCCTCTAAATCGATCAGTGGCAGTGTTAATTATACTCGTTTGGAATCTGAATATATCTGAGGGAATTACATCGCGTTCCCACTCTGCCTTGTAAATTCGCGCGCGCGCGTTGCACGTTGTCCGACGACGCTTGAACTTTAATTACGCGATCTTTAATATCCATCTCGGCCGGTGACGTGAAACATGAGAATCAATCGGCGGGACCATCCGTTTAAGATGGAAACACCGGTAAAACCGAGCGTAAAACGTTCTAATTCGAAATCATTAAACCAACCCCTGCCACTTCGATTACACGCTTTTTCAGAGAGCGGAGGGAACGGTTTAATATCGGCTGATTTGAACGTGCGACAAAAAAAATAATAAACAACCGGTTCACGCGGTATTTCGCGAGTCACCGCGGTAAGAAAATTCCACAACGAAGACGCCACCGCGCGTTTTCTCCCGCAATTAGAGGCGATCCAACCTCATCGCGAATCGAGATCATCACTGTAACGAATCACGGCAATTAACAATTAACGAAACTAAATTACGATCGAAACGCGCAGATATGACTTATGAGATAGTGTAAAAAGTATAACTGAAATTCATAATCATCTTTTTATTATCCGTGATATTAAATCTCAAATGATATTGGATTTATGAACGACTTTAGTAATTGTATAGGGTAATTTCAATTTAAAAAATATCAATTTCAATCTCAATTTAGATAATTTCGATTTACTTGATTTTATTTCACGTTTTAAGTTTCTGTGACAGTGGAAAGACAAATAAAATTAAATGAAGAATTTAGAAACCAAACGAAATAAAATTAAATGACGAGTTTAGGAATTAAACAATGTAACAAAATAAAATAAAATTGTAAAGTAAAATTGGATGAATGAATGATTTCGAAATTACGTAATTTAATCTTAATAATCTTAATAAGTTTGATGTTAAAATATATTATACAAAGAATGATATAAACAATTGTTTAATGTTGAAAATGTGATAACAAATATTTTTCAGCTTTAGTAAATTATGCAATTATATAATTAATATTTATCGTACTGATAAACATATATGTGTTATAAATATAATTCTTTTTGTTTTA